>CAMPDV010000330.1:80000-104909 GCA_946699065.1 Loxodes magnus | reverse complement strand
GCTAAATATAAGCATAAGATCTCTATATGGTACATAAGATGCTTTCAAGAGGTACATCATAAAATAGCTTGCAATTGCTATTTAATGATAATTATACTAAACTCTACTCTACTAACTTTAAGTTTCTTATATGCTTATAAGATAATTATTGTATGCACTTATTATTTTATTTATAATAACTTAAATAAAAGATTAAAGTTATTAAATATTCCTTATCAATTTAAGTACTAAATTATTAGTATTACATTTATTTGCATCAGTCTTTATTAATTATTATAAATTAAAGAGTATTAGCTTAATTAATAGAATAAAGTTTGGAAATAAATTTAATAAAAGCAAATGGCTCTTAATAGTTGTCTTAGCTTTAGTAAGTATTTAATACTTTTAAAATTATCTATTTAGTAAAAATTAAAGAATCTTTATATTCTTCTTAATTTAAGCTTATAATCTATTTGCTTTCATAAAATTTCTTCCTTATTGAGTAACTCATATATCAAATTTCTTAAAATTTAATAACTAAAACTTTAAAATTATTATAAAATACTTTAGGATATATAAAAAATAAGGCTTTAGCACATTTAAAATCTATTTTTTTCATTTATTTGAGTAAATAAAAAAAATTAATTTTAAGCTTTACTAAATAATTACAACAACTAATGCTATATAGGTAGAAAATTTAATTTATATTTAATAATTCAATAAAAATTTAGAGCAAGTTAAGATTAAACTGATAATAAAGTATTTATATTTATCATTTAAGTTATGATAAATATTTATTTTTAAGCTTTAATAATTAGCTACATTTAAAAGATAAAGATAGTAATTGTATATTTTTGCATGAAAAATGTAAAATAAATATGAATTTCTCATTAAAATTCTTAATTATAGCAAGAATAAAGAAATTGAAAAAAACTTAGTCTTTTTAACCAATATTCAAACTTTAAATTTTTTTATCTAATAGAAAATAACTTAAGGGAATTTTTCAATTAAATTTTCTTTTAAAAAAATTTAAATACTTAATACCTAGCTTTCGAAATAATTAATATAATGCTTAAGGAATTTTTGGATAAATTACGAAAAAAATAATTTAAATGAGCAGTTTAAGAATAATAAATAGTTACTTAAGGAAAATAATTTTTTTCATAAACTTCAATTAAAAAATAATTAAATTTTAAATTTTAAAGGAAAATTAAATATAATTAAGAAAAATATTTTAATAATTTATTTAAATAAAAATCTGAATGCTTTAGTAACTCTATTTTTATTAATTAATAAAACATTTGCTAAAATAATTTTCTTATTTTTTCCATTATTTAAAGAAGGATATTTTTTAAGGAATAGCATCGTTTAATATAATATCATTAATCCCGATTTAATAAGTAAATAATTTAATTTTAAACTTTAACTAACTTACGTTGAAAAGTATAATTGCATTTCATATTTTTTAAATTGTTCGAAAACATTTCTTGTTAATTGTACATTTGAATTTGAATTTTTCTTGCTAATGCTTGTTTATATACTTTAGAATTTTTTAATTGTATTATCATACTATATCTATTATTATTTGAAAGCATTAGGAGAAAACTACTAAATAAAAGGAATATTTTAACTAGCTAAGTAAAGATGTTGAAATATTTTATTTTCAAATCTAGTTTTATAGATTTATTTCAGTCATAACTTAAATGAAAATATTAAAGCTTTTATAATGCTCGCAAAGCTAACATTCAATAATTGCTTTATTAAGAATATTGAATTGAGATTAAAAATGTGAATCTAGGGAAATTATAATAATAAATATAAAAGAAAATAAGCAAAAATAGTAATTATATTGCTTAAGTATTTATTATTATAATTTTATATCTTTAAGCTTATTTTAATTTCTAACTATATTTATTAATTTGCTTTAAATAAATAAGCATCTTAATACTTTTAAATCAGCTTATTATTTTATATATTAAATTTTAGCAATATTTTAAATAATAAAATTAAAAGAAATCCATAATTACTTAGCTAACTAAAAGTCCGAATATTTTCTATTTATTGCAAAACTGAGCTTTTAGACTGAATAGTTAAATAAAATTACTATATAAATATATAGAACTATATAACTAAGAAATTAAAGCTAGAATATTTGAACCTTATATAAAGAAGGATTATTTACTCTAATTTATTTTCTTTTAGGAATAATTAATATTAATAACTAAATAAAATAAAATAAAAGATAGAGTCTTAATTATCTAATAACAACAGACAAAGAAAAATTAACTTTAATTAAAAATAGATCAAACATAATATTAAAAAAAATTGCGTAAATGAAGTACTTCGCTTACTATCTAAATTAACTATTTGCTATAATTATGGAATTTATTTAGAATTAACTAAAAAACTAAAATTTTCATAAGATTCTTTATAAAAAGTAGTTCAATGATCGTTCAGAAGACTATTTAGTAAAGAATAAGTGCTATTCCATTTACTAAAGAAAATAACTATCCCTCTTAAATTAAACCTTTTGAGCCTTTTGGAGCTTTAAGATCATTTAATAAAAAAGAGAAAGAAAAGGAAAGATAAATAGTATAGGGTAGTAAGACATAGTCCAGTAATATATTTAAAGAAAAATTAACACTTGAGAATATTAAATGCAAACCTGTCATAAGTATCAAATTAGATTTGGATAAAGTTTATTAAAACCCTAACTATTAGAATCTTCGTTCTTTAAGTTCTAGACATGACAGCAGAAGTAGCATTTCTAATAGACTAAATAAAGAAACAGTCTTTAAATCACAATTTAATAACGACTATGTTTAGTATAAGAAAAATAAGCAGATAGAATAAAAAATTAATTCTTCTAAAACTTTAATTAAGAATATTGCTTAGGAATTAGAAAAAAAATAAGCATCTCCTTAAGTAAATACACATAGAAGGTTTCAAAGCGAGTAGTAATTTGAAAAAAATTTTATTTAAGAACTTGAAGAAAGAAAAATTTAATAGAAGCTAGAAGCTTTACTTCCTTAACCCTCTAATAACTTAAAGATAAGTAGTTCTATAGAAGAAAGACTAAAGATATTTTAATAGTAAGATAATAACAATTTTGACATTATTAAAGATTTAGAATTCAATCCTGAAATTGATCTTGAATATGAAGAGGAATCAAAGATGTAAGATAATGGGAAGAAAAAAAAGAACTAAATGAAAATATTTTACGGCTTTAAAGAGAAAAAAGCTCTACTTTAAATTAAGAATCTTTTTGATAATGATTAATGAGCTCTCTATCTTTCACTTATTCCTTTTCAACATATTTTGATATCATCTTAATGCCTATAGTTATATACCAACTGCAAGATAAGGTGCTTCTCTAACCTATCATGACGGGTTATTTTATTTATTCGGTGGATCTCTTATGCTTAAAAAAGATGATTTTTGGAAATTAGATTCTAGTAGCTGATAATGACTATAAGTTTAAAAGTAGGTAAATACTGGCCTAAACCGAGGATAATCATTCTATATTTATTTATAGCAATAAAATTTTTCTATCGATATAATTGTCTGATTATACGAATTTTAAGCTCTTTTAAACTTTTCTTTTTATTAAGATATTTCTATTTAAATTTACATAGAAAAATATTTCTTCTTTGAATATCTTGAAATAAATTTTAGTAGAAAAAATGAGTTATTATTCTCTTGAAAATGTAGAAATGTAGATAAATAAATTGCGATTTTAATATGTTTAATATAAATAATAAATATATTACTAAGAATGTTGATATTGTTGTTTAACAGAGTGAATAATTAAAATTAATGATTTTATGATGTCTCAAGTTATTTAAATTAAATTCCTCGTAAAATTTAAATTAACTGGATATTTGATTAATAAGCACTTAATAAAATTATTTTGTATTTAAGTAATTTTAAAAGAATTTTATTATCTTTTATAAGATAATCATATTACATCTCATCTTGATTTTAATCTGATTATTTTTAATATAATAGTTCTATTTTATTTTAATTTTATGTGAAATACTAACGAATATGAATTCATTTACAATTTAGAAAAAGGATTATTAATTATGTATTTAATAAATTATAAGCACATAAGGTAATTAGATTTGAGAATTATATTAAATGCAATAATAAAGAAATATTAATTTACTATTAGAATAAAAAACTATTTAGTTATCTCTATTTAATTCATACACTCTTTAGTTATATTATTTTGGGCAATTTAAAGTAATAATAGATATAATACTTAAATTAAATTCTTAATTGTAACTTTTAGCAATTATTCTTCTTTGAAAAAGCATTATATAAAATTAGATAAAACTAAACTTTAATAAAAATTTATAAAAAGCATCTAATTTAATTTTAATTAGACTTAATTCCTTAATCAATAAATAAGTGTTATTAATTAAAAATCTTTAATTCTTTCGCTAATTTAAAAAAATATCTTATTCTTTATAATTTTAATTTATATACATTTAATTACAATCTAGAATATACAAAACGTATATCATGATTAAAATAATAAAATTAATTATTGCAAGCTATAACTCTTTCTTATCCAAAGTAATTTTCTAGTTAAAAATCTCATCTCTTTATTCTTATTGGTTCATAGTTATGCTTAATTAAAAAATTTACAATTCAATTGTTTGCATTTTAAATATTATTTGAAATGCTATATAAAATTGTTAAATGTAAATCTAACTAAATATATGAATTATTAATATCTTTAGGTCCAATAATAAAATTTGATTATTGATATAATTATCAATTTTATATTATTAGTTAGTAAATAAATAAATCATTATTTAAAATTCATAGTTAAGGTTAATAGTAAACATGACTTTATCAATTAACTAATAAATAATTAAATAAATATTTATAAATCTATTAACAGCATAAAATTAGTAGTATACATTCAATTAAAAAATGTATAAGCTTTATTTTTAATATTTTAATCTTCATCAAGAAAATAAATGTGAATGTAAAGTCTATAATAATTTTAGAAAAATAAAAAATAAAACTCTTCCAAAACCTTTTTCTCTTAAATTTTTTATGTTTTTTCTATTTTTTCTTAAATTTAAATTTCAATAGAAATTTTCATTCTTTTATATTTTATAATTATTTAAAATATCATAAATAATTTTAATTATTTTACTTTTAAATTTTTAAATTTTTGTTTTAGTTATAATTATAAATTTAAATTTTATTGATTACTTAAATATAATACATTTTTATATAATTTATTTAAATTTCAATCTCACTTTAAAAAAATTTTAATTTTATATTTTTTCTTTTTTAATCTTAAATATTTCTATACTTATTATTTTTTATTTTATTGATAAATTTCTTACTGTTATGTATTTTTACTGATTTTCCTGCTTTTAATTGTGTGCTTAGTTTTCTAAATTTTACTTATCATGCAACTAAATTATCAAGGATCTTTATTAAATATTTTCATAAAAATATCCACCTTTCTATATTTTATTGGTTATCTTTAATACTTTTCTTTCGTTTTATTTAGTTAAATTTAAAAAAATTAAAATTTCTAAAATCCCCATTTAACTTTTCTTAATAAATTAATTTTTCAGAGTTTAGCTAAAATCATAAATCTATTAAATTAATAAATATATAACTAAATTTAATAATTTTATTTTTATAATTTAAATTTCTACTTTTAAATAAATAAACGATGTATTACCATTATTTGGATTACTACGGTTAGAAAGGAAACCGAATTTTATTGCTAGTAATATTCTAGAAATGTTTCTAACTTCATCTGTTCTTTATATCTTCTTTTCTCCGTTTTGAAATCAAAATTTTTTACCTCCCTTCTTTCCGAAGACTGGAATTAGAAGGAAATAGAGGAAATTAATTTCTTATGCTAAATATCACAATTAATTAATTTCTTATACATAAAAATTTTAATTATCTCAGACTTATCTTTAGATTCTTTATGGCTCCTTCCAAGATTAATAACATGCGAAGAAAGGAACTTGAATTTCGGTATCTATTTGTTCAAGCAGTTATTGAGTCCTTAGTCTGCTTCTCATATCTTTAGAAAGAATCTTCGAATAATTAATTCTTATCACACAAAGGACATGTTCTTGCTTATTAATGGTGGCATCTATTACAAGATGGCTCGTAATATAGTCTAAACGGCAGCGGATTATTGCTCATTAATTTACATCGTTTATTCTTCTAATATAATATATAATAAATATATAAATCAACTTAAATTAAACAGATAGTCAGAAATATTTATTTAAAAACCTTTTAACGCCTGTCTCTGCTTTTCAACGGTCTTTCGGTTTTCCTTCCATGAATCTAAAAATCAAAGTATTATGACTCCTCTAAAAATATGCTGCGCATTGAGATGTATTCTTCTGGTTTGATGCTAATTCTTTTTAAGGATAAAGTTTTCCTCCAGTACATAGTTCCGCTAGGATCATACTAGAGGCGAATTTGCATTCTTCTTAAATTTTTATTCTTTTTTCTTTATTTTCTTCATCAGTTACTACTCCTGATAGGTTTAAATTTTCAGTAAATCCTCTATTTTTCGATGAAAGTTATGCAAATTCTATTGAGATGTCAAGTACTGCCACATGGGTGCCCTATTTCAAATGCTTGGCTTACTGATGTTTTACTAGAGGAGCTTTGTAAGAAATGCCCATTCTCTTCGAGTTCCATCATTCCAAGAGCTATTATTTCTGCTACGGCTGTTTTTGGATTGTCCGATTACTCGAGATGCTCCTTTAGTTTCTTCTTAAATTATTTTACATCATCTTTAAGTCAATAGACTTGCTTCTCGAAATGAGCCTGGTATATTTTCACGCATAATCAGTTTGAGTTTTGAGCCTTCTCACCTTTTGGTTAAGATCGGCAATTTCCATTGCTACTATTTCAGATTGCTCTTGCTACCCCCGACTTTATTGTTTAGAATTTACTAATCTCTGGTATTCATTCTTATTTTTTATTCTTAGGGTTTCTCAGCTGTCACAGGGATGTCTAGTTAAGAATAGGGATGCTTGAAGAAAGGTTTGAAGGTTACTTGCTACTAGAATTAAGGTATAGCTTGATTAGCTTCTTCAATTTTCATCTCTTTATTTGATAAGTTAGTGAATATCTTCCTTTAATCTTCCATATTTTATATATAATCAATCTAAATAAATAAAAATTTGTTTTTATGCTTATAAATTAAGAAATCTATTTAGTTATCTTTTGAAAATTCGAAGATTAAAGAGAGAAAGTAAATAAATAAATATTAGGCTTATCATATAAAAATTCTTTCATATTGCTAAAATTTATCTAAAATAATTCTCTAATAATCATAGTATTAGCTGCATTTATTTTTAATTTTATTTATTATTAAAATGATTTTAAAACCGCCATAGTTGTTCGAAGGTGAACAACAAGGTCGTCTTCATCAGAGGTTGGGGAAGTTAAGTGCCCATAATCGACTTTATGTCTTCCTCTGCTTTGGTTTGGCCTCGAGACATAAGATTCTTTTACCTTCGACACTGGCTTGACTTGACTTCGTTTATTTTTAATACTGGAACGAATAAGAAATAATATTGCGAGCTTCGTCAGAGGTGGGGAATTTAAGTACCCATAATTGACACATGTCGTGCTCTGCTTTGGTGATGCAATGAGACACAATCCTGCCATGTCCTTGGACCTCCAGCAAGTATTAAAGATTACGAGTATTCTAAAATTATATCAGTATTGAACATTTTTATCAGTACTGAATAATTATACCAGTATTGAACAAGATTTATCAGTATCTGATAATTTTATCAGTAACAAACATTCTTGTCAGTATGAAACATTTTTTTTTAAAGAGCTGCGTACCAACGAGAGTGCTACGCGCTCTATAGCCAAATTTATTTATTAATTATTTATTTAAATGTTTATTTGTCATTTCTAGTAAGCAATTAATTAAGATGCTTGAATTTCTATAAACTAAAGCCAAAACTGAGATTTTATTCAAATTTAGTGAATAATTCTTATTTTAAACTTTAACATTTAAAGAAATTAATTAAATATTGTTTGATTATTTTACTTAAATAAAGATCTTACTTATTAATAAAAATAGAAGAAACTAATGAATAAATACTAAGAAAAACTTAAATTTATACAATGTAAAATCTAAATAATCTAAGAATTCTAAGAAATTTAAGTTTTCTTTATTTATATTTATAAAGATTATAAAAGATATTAAACTACTTTAATTATTAATTTATCCAAGAAATAAATAATACATAATTATTTATATATTTTTAACTAATTTATTTATAAATGATAAATAAATAGCAAAATATATAAAAGAAGCAGTTTAATAAATCTCAAAAGATTCGGATTAATTTAACAATTTAAATTAGAAAATAAATTTTATTTCTTTTTAAATAAAACTTTATTCATAATAACTTGAATCTGCTTAGTTTCAAAGTCTGAGTTATTAAAATAATTATTTTTTTAGTTAATATTCTGTTAATTTATAAATCTTTTTGAACAATCTAAGTATAACAATTTTCTATTATAATGTTTACTATATTATTTTTAATTAATAGATCGGGTCATTAAAACTAAAGGGTTTTTCTTAAAATCAATGAAGTAAATAATTGATGAGTAAGAGACTTCAATTTATTAAATAACAAATAAAATCTATTTAATAGAAATTCTTCATTCATTTTTCCCAAAAATTAAAGGCTATGTATTAATTAATCTATAGAAGTCTAGTTACTAATTAATTATTTTAAAAGTCTAAAATTTTAGGAAAAATTAAAAAAAATTATTTTATATTATCTTTCAGGCAAAAATATATTAATGAAGTAGCCTTTTATCATAATTCTTAGTTTATCGATTCATGGAAGCCTCAATGAATATATATAAAAATAAAATTAGAAATTTTAATTATAATTATAATTATAATTTAATTAAAAAATAATAAGTCTTAATTTATTAAATTTAAGGCTAAGTTTAGTTAAAATAAAATAAATAATCAAAATTATAAAAATCAAAGAAATTCAGAAAGTCAAACAAAAATAAGAGATATTTATGCAAAGTCAATTAATTAAAATTTTAAAAATATCATTACTTGCATGCAAAGACAAGAAAGTTATTTCAAAACAAATAAATTAGCATTAAAATTTAAAAAAATAAAAGAAAATAGATTAAGATAATATAATTTATGAAAGAAAATTTAAATTAAGCATCTTCATCTTGTTGAGCAATTCAAATAACCAAATTTCTAAAATCATAAGGACTAAAATTTTAAAACTTTTATAAAAAATCATTATTATAAAATGATTTAAACAATATAAAAAAATTATTCTTTAGAAGCATTTGAAACAGAAGTTTTCATTTAATTTAAGGAAATTTAAAAATTAAGTTTTAAAAATTTACAAATAATAAATAAAATTTAAAAGATCTAATGCCTAATATCTGAAGTAGTTAGATCTAGAGGATTTTTCAGAAAAATTAGGAAATATATATCTTAATCAAGCTTTTTAAGAAAAATATAGAATCATTGTGGGAAAATATTTATTTTTTTACTTTTTCATATAGAAAATATTAAAATTTTTTAATTAATAAGAAAAAAATATAAAGTTAAGCAATAATTTTTATTATTTTTTATTTTCAAAGAATCAGAATGCTGTAGTTTACTCTCTTTTACAATCTAAAAGAATAAGCTTAAACTAAGAAGAATATAAAGATTCTTTAATTTTTACTAAATAGATAATTTTAAAAGTATTAAATACTTACTAAAGCTAAGACAACTATTAAGAGCCATTTGCTTTTATTAAATTTATTTCCAAACTTTATTCTATTAATTAAGCTAATACTCTTTAATTTATAATAATTAATAAAGACTGATGCAAATAAATGTAATACTAATAATTTAGTACTTAAATTGATTAAGGAATATTTAATAACTTTAATCTTTTATTTAAGTTATTATAAATAAAATAATAAGTGCATACAATAATTATCTTATAAGCATATAAGAAACTTAAAGTTAGTAGAGTAGAGTTTAGTATAATTATCATTAAATAGCAATTGCAAGCTATTTTATGATGTACCTCTTGAAAGCATCTTATGTACCATATAGAGATCTTATGCTTATATTTAGCTTTAAATAATGAACTTTTAAATTATTAAGTTTATGAAGTTTTCAGATACTTAACTTTTGATTAAAGTTAAACTTGATTTAGCTTGCTATATAGCAAACAATAAAACTAAAAGTTATATAATTACTTGGAGTAAATCACTATTAAAATAAGGGATAATAGCATCTTAATAATGTTTATATTTATACATCACATAAAATTATAAATAACTAGCTAATATAATCTATCAATATTTTAGCTTTGATACAATTCTATAATTTTAAAATAGCAAAATTAAATTGTAAGGATATATAACTATAAAATATAATAATAATAATAAAATTAAGTTTGGTAATCTTGGAGCAATTTCACCTCTTCCTGCCGATCGCCGGATTGCTCCGGGATTATATAAAAATGTTTAAAAATTTGATATTCTCTCTCTCACTTGGTCTTATTGCCTTCGGTTTCATCTTTCATTCTGTTCTGATTTCTTTCTATAGATCTTGTCAAGCTCATTCATATAAAGTCTTTCTCTATCTCTTCTCTATTACAGTTGATGTTTTTTCCTTTATTACGCTTGTAATTTTCTTTGCTTTGTTCATTATTAATTCTTGAAACTTGGGAATTTCTTGCATCTTCTTCATAAATGTTCTCCCGAATTACAATAATAACATCTTTTCTGAATTCTTTTAGGTTTTCTTGTTTCCTCCTTCTCAATCACCATTGGATCACTTCTTTGCTCATTTTACTCTATTTGTCGTTGCAGTTTCTCTTCTATTTTTTCAAGTCTATTGTCCAGTTCTGTCTGTTTCTGAAGCTAATTTTGGTATTAGCTTCTCTGATCTTGTGATATGTTCCAAAAAGCGCTTAGTTCTCTTTCCTAGGACATGAGTCTTGATTCTATTCCTTCTGTAGGTTAAACTGTTGCATTAGCTTCTCATTGTCCTTCTTTAGCTTCTTGATCTCTTTCTGGAGATTTAGTAATACTTTGATGAGCTATTCCATGCTCATCTGGCCAGGAGGATTAAATTCTGATACCTCCTGTGCAAAGCAGACTTCGTCTGCTTTCTGGGTTTCTCCTGAGACGTAGGGGTGATTTTCTTAGATTACTTCTGTTCTTCTTGAACCTATGTTCCAGATTATTAAGAAAAAGGTTAGGATTAAGTAAAAGAAGACTGACTGAGAGTGGCTTCTGGTTTCCTCTCCTTCTTGGAGGTGGTGTAGAAAATTTTTTTGAAGCCTTCCATTTTTTAATTTATATATAACTATAAAATATATAATATCAAATAAAAAATATTTGCTTTCTAAAATATTAAACTTTCTCTATATTAACTTTAAATCAGTTAAGATTTTATAGCTTGCAAACTCTTAAGCAAATTTACAGCCATAAAATAATTTAGTTGATATTGTTAGAGAATGCACTTAATTTAGAACTATACCTGCAAATAATTATGAATTTAAATAAAAGTGTTAATTCTTATATTTTAGTAAATTTCATTATTTCTAATATCTTTTATCATTATAAATTAAACTACCAAAGCTATTTTCTCCTTTAAGTTTAGGCTTAAAAAAGGAAGCTAATATTTGTAAATATAGCTATTTCTAGGTATACTTATACTAAAAGAAATTATTTTTATTGTCCTAAGACTTTTATTACAGAATAGCAATCTTAAGCTATTTTATTAAATTTGATAGATAACTAATAAGCTTTGCTTTTAATTTTATGAAGAGCTTCACTAAAGATATAGATAAATAAAACTTATTAGCTTATTAAAATTAAAAAAGACTCAAGAATCCTTAATCACATAAAAAGAATGGATGAAAGTTTCAAGTCAGGCTTCTACACCACCTCTTCCTAAGCCAAAAAGGAAGGGAGGAAGCAAGAAGCTAAGTTTTAATAATCTAATAATCTTCTCTATCACAACCTTAACCAACACTGAACTAACAACTTGGAATCTAATAAAACGAACGAAAGCCAACCTTGAAGAATATATACACGGAAACTCCAACCTCAAGCGAGAAACCGAGGAAACAGATGAAGTTTGTTCTCCACCAGGAGGTATCAGAGATCAACCCTTCTGGTCAGATGAGTATGGAGTAGCTCATCAAAGTGGTACTGAACCTCCAGGAAGAGGTTAAGAGATTGAAGAAGGACAATGATATGCTGATGGCAAAGCTAGACTTAGCAGAAGGAATTGATTCAAGACTTATGTCCTAGGAAAGAGATCTTAACGCCTTTTGGAATATCTCACAAAGTCAGACTAACGAATCCTAAAATTAGCTTTAGAAACAGACTGAACTGGATAACAGACTCGGAAAAGTAGAAGAGAAATTGTAAACTTTTAAGAAAGAGTAAAGCGAAACTGGAGCTATACAAATGGAAATCGAAGCCTAGAAAGAGCAAATAAATCAAGGAAAATAATTAAAAATAAAAAAGAAATGTTTCTGCTGTGGAAGCGTATGACATTTTTATCGGAAGTGTTAGAAATTCTAATAGAAATAAAGAAACTATTGGATAAAAGAACAACAAAAGAAGAAAAAGGAAGAAGTAAAAATGAAAAGAATGTATTGCAACCCGGATGGTTCAATATACAAGATTAAGATGGAACCATATCAAGTAAAAGGAAGGAAAACCTGGAGAAACCCGAGTTCCCAATCTCGCTAAAATTGGACGTCCCAAAGATTTATATTTAACAGCAGGGAACCCGAACTGCTGTCCTCCTGACGGGGTTAGAAATCCTTAAAATGGAAAGCTCAAAATTAATATTATTATTATTATAGAATCCTTAATCACTTATACAGAAATGTTACCAAAATTTATTGTTTAATTATAAATTAATTCCTACCTGATGTAACTCTATATTACTACTACAATTATAAATAAGCATTTGAGAAATATAAATATAAGATAATAAGGTTTGGCAAAAGTACTTTAACTTAAAGCAAATTGATACTAAATCAAATTAATAATTTAAATACAATAATATATACCTAACACTTAGCAATCTATAATAGCATTTGTATATCTTTATTTACTCATAGTTGCTTGTATTTAGTTTATTTAATCATATAAAATAATTTCTAAATAATTAAATAAAAAAATGGAAGGATTCAAAAGAGGTTTCTACACCACCTCCAAAAAGTTGGAGAGGAAACCTGAATCCAATCTTGGATAGTCTTCTTACCCTTAACCCTAACCTTTTTCTTAATTCTAACAACCTGAAGAGGAACAGAAACAAGCTCAGAAGACAACACATAAGATAACTCCAACCTCAGAAGAAAAGCCCAGAAAGCAGATGAAGTCTGCTCTGCACCAGGAGGTCTCAAAGTTCAATCTTTCTGGACAGATGAGCATGGAACAGCTCATCAAAGCGGTACTGAACCTCCAGGAAGAGGTTAGGAAACTGAGAAAGGACAATGAGAAACTGATGGAAAAACTCAACCTAGCGGAAGGAATAGAATCCAGACTTATGTCCTAAGAAAGAGAGCTAAGCGCTTTCTGAAACATATCTTAAGACCAGAGTAGCTAATCCTAAAATTAGCTTCAGAAACAATCTGATATGAGTATTAGACTGGAAATACTAGAAAAGAAATTAGATGAACAAAGTGGAGATCCAATGATGATTGAAGAGAACAATAGGAAGACTAAGGTTAAACTCCAAAAAGTAGTGAAGAAATGTTAATACTGCCATTCGACAGAACATTTATGAAGACGCTGCAAGGAATTCCAAAATTTCAAGACGTAGTACTGGAATAAATAAAGAACCATACAAACACAGTAGAGGAAGAAAAAACAAATTTAGTAGAGAAAAATAAGAGAAAGATTATACTTAAATGAATAAGGATACATTTACAAGAGAAAATTTAATTAGAAATAAGGCTAGATCCGGAAATGACAAGAGTAATGGGAGGAGAGGAGTAGAGGCATCTAAAACTTTATTTTTAACACTGAACAATCTGGTGTTCAGCATGAAGAGATGAAAATCCTCGAAAATTGCTAAACTTAATTTATCCTATTATTATAAAATAATTTCTCACTTTAAACCATTTTAAAGGTTTATTTCTATAAACTTTTGCTTTATAATGATATCAAATTATCTAAGATATTTTTATATTTCTTCATTATTTTAGTCAAGATTCTTTTCTTAGCACAATTAAAGATTTATTATAAACTGCTTAGCTAATATTTTAGAAAGTCTTAGATTTAGAATCGAAAGTTTGCTAACTAAATAGACTTAAAAATAACAAATCCCAAAATTTAGAATCTAATGATCTTGAAAGTCTCATTAATTATTCTTATTATGCTTAAGAGCTATTACCTAGTCAATATACAGTATGCATTGATTCTAATAACAGAGCTTTTATAGTAATAACTTGAATTAAGATAAAATATCTTAATGTTTAAATTAGCAGCTTAACTATATAAACATTTTATAAATTAAAGAATTATAATAGAACTTTATTTTATGTAATTCTTTACATTAGAAATAGTATAAGCTACGATGCTAGTGGTAAGCTTAAAGGTGGTTTATAAATAAAAAAGATTTTAATTTGGTAATAGTTACTTAATACTAATAGTTCAATTACTTAATTTTTATTTCTTCTTAATAGTTATTTAAATATAGCTTTTCATTCTGATCTGTTAAATAGACTAATAATCTTACAATTTTAATTGTGCAATTCATAGTGGAATTTCTCATTAAGCAATATAAACTTCTAAGTATAATTTTAAATAATAGTTATAAGAGAAACTCTATCTAAAATGTAGTAACTAAATAGTAATGCTAAATAACTAAGATAATTACATTAAGTTATAAGGTATACAAGTGTATTGTCTGGATATTTCTCTATAAGTAAATTTAGAATATATTAAATGCTTATTTAGTTCTTTTCTGAGTTATCAATTCATCAATTATTAAATTTATTAACTTAAAGTTTAGAAATATGTCAATGGATTATAACTAAGGAGAGCGTCTCTAAGTTTTATAATTATAACCAGATTGTTTTCTTGAAATTACCCAGTTGATATGAACTCTAAGAGTTAATAATGCTTATACACTTTTAAAGAATAATAGCAATTCTTTTTAAATAGTCAAAAACTTAGCAAAAAGACTATTAATTTAGTTAGAAACTTCAAAATTTATAAAATAAATAGTTATAAGTCAAGTACCTAACTAATATCTTTATCTCTAAGCAACTTTTACTCTAAAGTTAAAAATAAGCCTAAACTATTAAATTATTATTCAAGTTTTGTTATTACAATCATTTTTAGGAAGGTTTATGCTTTAATATATAAAAACTTCAAACAATTATTTTTCTTTTATTTATCTATAACTTTTTAAATTAGAAAGCAAGCTTTTCTTCATTTATTTGATTGTTTCATTTTAATTATTAATGCCAAGCAAAATAAGTTTTCTTAGAATCTTCATTTATCCTTGTAATCAAATCCTTTAAATTTTTACTAGCAAACGTTACAAAGCGAAAATGATGTATTAAAATTAAATAATTTATTCATTGAACTTTTTCCTTTAAGTCCGATATTAATTCTTGATTACTTGCCTTGGCAATTAATTCAAAATAGAATAAACATTTTTTCTTATTAAATCGATGAACTTTATCCATTCTGGCCTTTCACTTTTATTTTTATTTAATTTTGGTATTAAAATAAATAACTTATACCCTCTTAAAATAAAATAAATATAATTGAGACTTGTTTATTTATAATCTTAAATTATTGATTTTAAAGATTTTATTTTATAAGCATAATGACCATTTATGATAGATCATATTCTAATTATTGCTCTTATGCTTTTACTCTATTTTGCTGGATATTAATAATTATTAAAACTAAGATCACAACTTTCGAACTCTTTAAATAGAAAAAGCAAACATTTAACTTTTAGGTATTTCCTTAAAACTAGAATTGAAAGATTATAAATTAACTAAAGCTTTATCTTTATTACTAAAACTAGAATAAAATATTTTAATTAGCTTTTTATTTGCTAAAGTTTAATATTATTAGATGGTTAGTTAACGAAGTGGTAAAGTTCCAATTTCTAAGTTTTTATAAGACTTTAAAGCGAAGTTAATAATGTGTAGGCTTTTAATTTTTCCCTTATTTTATTTTCAAATCAACTTTTGTTTTCTACTTTTAATTTTTAGGTTTTTATTTTTAATATCTGATTTCTATTTTTCTTGTTGTCTAAAGCCTTCTACATGTATTTATTATTGAAGAGTTTCTTTCTTTTTTGTACATTTTTATTATTTTGCTATAAACAAAAATAAAGTTATTAATGTTAGTTCTTAAATCCTATGAACAAGGAAATTTAATTAAACATTTAAATTTATCTTTTGCTTTATTCTATCGATTCTTCCATTTATCTAATGCGACTTAATCTTTCTAAATTAAAGGGAAACAAAACTAGTAATTGAAAACAATAAATAAAGTAATAGAACATTTATATATCTTAGAGAGAAGAAAGCTATTACCTATAATCTTTATTCATATAGATTGGATACCTTTCCATTTAATTTAATTCTTCATCGAAATATAGAATAAATAGAAATTAAATCAAATAATTGTTAAAGTAACTCTATTTAAGACGTTTTATGCTTATTTCCTATATTTGTTTTAAGATGGCTTTGCAAGTCATTTGATAAATGTCTCGAATGGAAGATTTTAAAGTCTCATCTTTACCACGAAAAATTAACCAAATTTTATCTCTGAGATTATAGAAGTTAATTCTTATGCTGGTAGTTTTAAGTTTGCCTTATGTAGTGGAATCACAATGTGAGTAAAATTAGTTCATTCAAGAATACAATTCTTCGCTATGCATGTCAGTTTGTCCTGAACAGTTCAATTGGGAAGTTACTTAAGAAGGAAAATGTAAATGTAAAGCAGGATATTTTTGGCATAAACTTACATAAACATGCTAAAAATGCCAAATCGAAAACTGTGAAGAATGCGTTGCTTAATACTATTCAAACGATTAGCATACCGTTTATTGTACGAAGTGCCTGTCTAAATTTTATCTACTAGGAAGATAATTCTCAAAATGCTTGTCTATATGTCCTTAAGGCTATTAATAAAGTAATGGATAATGCGCGTGTCCATCTAGATAATATAGTTTTGACTGAAGCTTGAAATGTTTCAATTGTTCTGAAATTCATTAAGAATGCCTTAATTGCTATTAGGAGTTAGAAAAATAATTTCTGTAATGCTAAGATTGTACTGAAAATTTCGTAAGAGTATCAGGAACTTGCGAAGAATAATAATCTTTCATCTGTCCTTTTAACTAATATATTTATAAATATTCGAATACCCTAACTGGCTGTAAATGATGCCTTAATGACTGTGGCAAAATTAAAGAATGCGAATTAAATAAAACATGCCTTTGTATTAATTATAACTACTTCGATGAGTCTTCTGGAAAATGAAGCTGCGTTGATTAATGTCCATCTAATTATTAACCTAAATGAAATTATGCTGGAAATTTAATATGCGTAAAATAAGGCAGCTATTTAAACTTCTATAATAATGGATTTTTAAAAGATTGCTCAATAATAAAAGACTTTTGAAATGTTAATTAGGTTTGCAGATGTAATTAAACGGGCTATATTTATGATGAATCAACCAACTCATGTATCAAGTAATGCCAAAAAAATGGGTATACTAATGTGTAAGGAACCTGCTATTCATGCAATAATACGTTACTAGACTGTTAAATATGTGACAATAGATGATAATGCAATAATTGCAGTTCAAACAGCAATTTGCAAGGTATCTACTGCTAATGCAATGAAAACTATTGTGAAAATATGTTTCATGAATGTGTATAATGTAAAGAAATTCCTAACTGCAAAAAATACAACAGGGGATTATGTACAATGTGTTAAGAGGGATTCTTCTTAGCATACAACTTAACTTGCATCAAAATATCAAAAATAAAGGAAGGTTGTCTATCTGGAGGCTACGGAAGCACAAGCATTAACTATGAGCCATCTTGTTCAAAATGTGCTGATAATTATATATTATGTAACAATTCTTGCATTTAGAAAGGATAAAAATGCCTAGATTAGGATAGAAATACTTATTTCCAAGATAATGATAATGATGATATTCACCAGCCTTGCTTTTTCTCTATTCCATATTGCAAATATTGTGAAAACTCCTAATGTTTAGAATGTTTTGAAAATTATACTGTGTAAGCTGATGGCTAATGCATTGAAGGTGCAAAAAGCAATGTAAACAATAACGAAGAACAATAAAATAATACAAACAATAACGAAGAAGAATGTTAAGAAGGATTTTATCTCTAAAGTGGTGAATGTAAAGAACTTTAAAATAAGGAAGAAAAGAAATGAGATGCAGTTCCTAAGAATCTTGATGACTTAAATTTAACAAGCTAACAAAAAAAATTTATTTAGGATACCTAAAGGATTTCTTTATCTCTTATGTCTGCTACTGCAGCTGTTGGGTATACTTCCTTAGCTATAAGTTCTGGATAAGCTGGCTCTTGCTAATAATTTTGGGTTGCTTAATGTTTCAATGAAATTATAAAATGTACCGGCTTTATCACAGTTATGATGCCTAATGCTTTATAAGCTCTTTATCTAGTATATGTTGATATTTAGCAAAAAGGTCTAGATTTTCTCGGAATTGATTTTAACTCTCATTAAGATTCCTAAACTTAAATACGATACAACTTATAAATCTAAAGCATCAATTCTGCTTCTCTTCTTGCAAATGGAATTGCCTAACTTTTTGATATAACACTGTGTGGAATTCTTTTCTATATAATATGGCAATTAAAAAATGCTGAAGTAATTTTGATAAATTATTTCAAAAATTTATATAGAAGCTATAGATACTCAGCCTTTATAAGACTAGGCATGAATATATCGCTAGGGTTGATGACTTCAGTTTTCCTTTAAATTAGATTTTCAAGTTTAGAAAACCTTTACGTTTCAATGAACGTTTTCGTTGCTTATTTCTTTTTAGTAAGTTCTAAAATACAGTTTCTGATGATATGGTTTTGCTATATAGTGATAATTAAAATAAAGTAATATCACAAAATAGAATAAAATGATTTAAAGTCTTAAATAGTAAACTAATCAAACTTAAAGCTTAAAAAGGCTATTTTACGCAAATATAGCAGTTTATTTTGCGAACTTAAAGAGGCTAACTCTATTTACAATCTATTCTTCTATGCATTCTTCTTTATTAGAAGAGTAATTTTAGCCTTTATAATGATAATGTGCTAAGAGTATCCAGAGCTCTAAATTTCTTTAAGTTCCTTTTAATAGTTTGTATGAATTAGCTATTTACTTAAATTTAGACCCTTAAAGGATAAAATCATACTAACTATAAGCATTATAAATGAAGTTTGGGTTTTAATTTTAATCCTTTTGCTTTCATTTTATGTAAATAAATACCCTGAGAAACTAGAAGACCTCGCATTTGCAATAGTGATAATCACCATGATAATTTCTTTACTAAATTATCTCTTTGCCTTTACTCTAATTATCTATAATTTCATAAAGGAGAGAAGAGCTTTAAAAGTAAGAGACTAAACATAGCAAGTTATATAAGATTAAAACTTATTTTAAGCTTAAGTGTTAAATCAAGAAACATAAAGAAGTGATAGAAAGCAAATAGATAAATCAGAAAAAAAAGAAACTTTAGTCTAATAGAACAATTCTACTTTTATCTAGGAATCTCAAGTTGACAAAGGAATACAAGGAAGCTGATGAGTTAACATACATAAATTTAAGCAATTTACCTATATCAATTATTTATTATTTTAAAACTTTTATTTACAAATTCTGAAATAATCCATAAGTAAATATATTGCTTAGTCAATGATTGAAGAGAGCAATAAAAAAATCAGAATGCTTCTTAAATTTAAATAAAAATTTAGAATTAATTATTTATTTTTATTTATTATAGATTTTAATTATCACAATAAAGCAGTAGTAAGTCTAATTGTGTGCTTATATTAGTTCTCTCTTTTATTTAATACTCTTTTATTTTTATGATCTATTTAGATAGTTCTTTATACTCTATTTGGTTGTATTTTTCATGAACAATTTCTTAAGAATAAGTTATAATTTCATTTTTTTTGCTTATATGACTTATCATCCTGAAAGGAATTATTTCATATAATTTTTCAAATTTTTATTCTCTTTCTGCTCAATACAATAAAAAGACTTAAACCTTTTAAATTATTTTATTTAAAAGAAGTCCTTAATACCTAAAGTTTATTGTCATTATTGTGAAATAATATATATAAAGACTTTCTTCTTAATCTATCTAACTAAGGATAAATATAATAATAATATTAGCATCCATTAATTAAATTATGAGATATATATTTAAGTTTATTTCTTTAATTATTTCCTCTAACTTATTTAGTCTTTATCAATATAGTGCTTAGTTATTTATTTTTTCCTTTATATTTATTTATTAAGCAAAGCTTAGTTTTAAAACTTATTTTTTACTAAGTAATTATTCTGAAGATTTATGAAATGTTGATGATAAATAGCTACATTTATTAGATATACTCTTTAGATTAAATTTTAGATAATTATAAACTTAAAGCCAATAATAAAAAGTTTTATATTTTAGAGATTATAAAATCTATTTATTTTAGTTAATAAAGCCTTTTTAATAATTTAGATGTTTATCACATACTAAGTTAATAATTATCAACAATTACTAAAAATTATTAAAGAAACCTAAATTTAGTTTTACTATTAAATTAAGATATGATGCTTACTTCAGAGACTAAAGAATAATACATTACAAAATTAGAGTTTAAGGATTAAAACTTATTTCAATTCTATCAGAACTTAGAAGATAATTATGCTTTCAAATTTAAGTTTTTTAACTATAAAATTATATAATTTGCTTTAAGATTTAATGTAAATCGCTATTTATTGGTAATAGTTATTTTTAACTTTACTAAGTTCTCTTTACTAAATAACTTTATCTAAACCAATTTTTATTTTAATATCTATTTATTAAATTTATTTTTATATTTTTATATTCTTATATTAATAGTCCTTTTAAATAGTTCCTTGAAACCTTTTTTCTTCTTAAAGAATTGCTAGCTAAATTTTAAATTTTTTACTTTTTTCTAATTTTAAATTTTTTAATTAGATTCCCTTAAATAAAACAAAAAGCATAATAAAATGTAGACTAATTTAATATCTTAAAGGTTTGATAATCATTTTGGACTGATTCAAATTTTTTAATTTTAGAAACTAAGATTTTAAAGCATAAATTAGATTTAAGAAAAATTTAAATTAAAAAATAATAAAATAATAAATAAAAGTGGAAAAGCGAAGCTTAATTTAATGAAGAATATTTCTTTTTAAATAAGCAATGTCAATGATATTAAGATTTTATCATAAAATTTTATAAAAAAATTCTTTTAATTTTTATTGATTATTGTTTATTTTTAATTTTAAGATATAGGAGCATTTTATTAAATTTAAGATTTAATTTCTTTTATGAAAGATTTTTAAGACTTACAATTAATACTTATGAAAAAGTTGTATTATAATTGTTTAATTTAATAATTCTGCTAAATTTTATTCAAAAAATATAAATCTTTAGCTTTAATGATATCTTCTATTGAGTTTAGATAGAATTTTAGAGAAGTTAAGTTTTACAATTATTTCCTTAAATAAAAAATAATTGAGGTTTAAAGATCTGATTTATTAATTATTTATTAAATATTTTAAATTAAATTATTCTCAGATTTTTCTATCATTTAAGTTAATGCTTTTCAATTTTCATTCAGCATAGAAATTAAAGATTTTGGTATTATTAATAAATTTTATTTTATAAAAGTTATTTAGAGAAATTAATATATAACTCTCTATTTTCTATTTATTTTTAAATTAAGCTTTTATAATATTTTCTAATTTAATCTGATTTAAAATATTTAGACTTTCTATTTATTATATAAATTTAATTTATAAATAATTAAGAAAAAAGCTATAATTCTGTGTTATTCTTGTAGTTAGTTACTCAAATTTTTAAATATTTAGAATGCTTAAATCGCTTAGTTTAGCTTTAATTTATTTTATGCTTTTTATGATAAAAGTCAGTTATATAGATTCTTAGATTTTCCCAAAATTATTATTTAGATTTGCTTTACTAAAATATTTAAAATTATGATAACTTTTGCTATATATTAATTTAGTTTGAAATATAGCATAATGAAACATTTAAATTTATAGTTAATTGCAAATTAATAAAAATTAAAATTTATCTAATTTTTATAATTAATTCCTAAGATGTTTTCAATTAATTTTATTTTTATAAACTTATTATTCTATTTTTCATAATTTAAGCTAGCTTGCTTAAATTATTGAATATTAGTTAATAATAAATAGTTTTTATTTATTAAATCTATTATTTTATAAAATTTACTAGCATCAAAGATAAGAACAACATATATCTACTAGCTAAGTAGATATTTTTTCTTAATAAGGTGCTTTGAAGTGAAGAATTTTAATTTAATTTTTCATAATTTTTAATTTAATAATGCTTTAAATTTTTCTTGTATATAATAATTTATTTAACTTTTATTTTTAGATGAGAAAAAGCATAAAGCTAGAAGTTACATTGAAATTCTTATAGCATTTTATACTTCATACAAGTTTTCTTTTTATAATATCTTAAATCTCTTATAAAAACCTACTCTATTTTAAACAATATACAATTATGAGATTTATAATTTAAGTTAAAACTTTATTTTTTTTATCTTCTATATATCAACCAAAAATAACAAAATAAAGTTTATTTGCTCTATATAACTATCTACTTTCTAAAGACTTAATAATTCTAATTTATACTCATACCATAATAAATTCTATTTATAATTTTATAATCAAATATTTAAATAAATTATCGTCTACTTCTATGATATACATTTTCATTCTTTTTCAATTAAAAAAATAAGAGAAATAATTCTTCGCTTTGATAGCTTATAGCATTATTTTATTTTTGCTATATAACTTTAATTAAGTTATTTAGTTAATTATGGCAATAAATCATAGTACTATCTTAAAGCTTAAAATAAAAATTAAGATAAAAGGAAATTGCACTCAATCATATTAACTAATATCCAATATATTGTTAAATTAGATACTTTCATAATTATTAATAGCAGCAAACTCTCTTTTTTAAAATAAAGATAAATTGCTTGAGGATTTATTACTAGATAAGATAGTAATAAAATTAAATATAAGATAATTTGTAATTTTGGAATTATACATTTTCAATAATGTTTTTAAATTATATGAATCTTAAGAAATAAAATATTAAATTTTAGTGATAAATTACTACTAAAAAGAGATAAATTAAATAAATAAGTGTGAGATTTGGATAAATAAAAATAAAATTAATTATGACTAAGAAAAATTAGGAAATAAAACTAAAAATAGTATAATGAACAATTATCTTAAATTTATTACTTAATAAAATGAATATTTTAATTTAATTTATTTTATTTTATTTTTTCAGAGACTAAAAATCAATAGTTGGAATAATAGGTCAGTCTTTCAAAAAACTAAATAAGGAAAGCAAAAAAGCAAGCGACGAAAGAGGAACTAAAAAAATAAAGAAAATAATAAGACTTTAGCTCTTCACCTGAAGGAAAAATAATGATAGGTCCAGCTGAGTCAGTTAATCCACAAATTTAGAGTAACGACTTTCTTCGAGATTAAATAGAAAAAATGAAAGCAATAATCACTAAATAAGATGAAATTATATTCAATTACGGAGATCGAATTCGAGAACTTATGAATTGCATCGAAGATTAAAACAACGAATCTAAAATATTGAGAAGCTAGCTAATAAAAAGTAGTTTAGTTACAGAATAGTAATTATGAGAAATGTCATAATCAAGTTTTTAATAATCTCAATGCATGATTATAGAAGAAACTCCAACCAAATTTTAGAATACAGAATAAAATAAACCTAGTTAAGAATAGGCAAGCACGGATTTAACTAAAAGAATTGAACAACTGGAAAATAAAATATTTAAAAAGAAGAACACTGAAAAATAAATAAAAAATTTATGGTATTGCTAATCACGGAATCACTTACTAAGACACTGCAAAGAATGAAAGAATTTACAGATAAGAGAAGAGCAGAAAACATGAAGAGCTTTGAATAAACTATGGATTACTGAAAACGGAGTTTACAGACAAAAACTTTTAATACACAACAAAGAAAATGAACAGTGGTAACCATCCACTTACAAAAAAGATCAGGGAAGACTTACCACGTAAAAAAATTGGTCTGCAGGTACCTGGTTGAAAGCCCATGGATAGCAAACTTTTATTTAACACTAAGCTCATTTATTATTATTATTAAAAATCAATAGTTAAATATTTAATTTCAATAAATCTCTTAGTTAAAAATTTAAATTTATATAAATAAGCATTTCTTTCTTAAGCATTTAAAAAACTATTTAAAATTAAAGCTCTTAATAAGAAAATTCTATGTTTATAATTATTAAAGTTCATTTAAATTAAATATTCATTTTGAAAATTTAAAAAGTGAATTTATTTATCTTTAATATAAATGTTAAATTTTTTTTATTCCTAAAAAAAGCAAAGCTTTTTTTTAAAATTATTCAAATTTATATCTAAGTTTTGAAAGACGCTTAGTTAATTTTCTTTCATAAAATCATATAATCTTAAACTATTTTCATTAAAATTTTCTATATTAACTTCTTTATTTATGTAGGAACTTTCTCTTTTTTACATTCTAGAAATGATTAATAAC
>CAMPDV010000330.1:0-65000 GCA_946699065.1 Loxodes magnus | reverse complement strand
AAAATTTAACACTTGATGATTAATTCAAAAGAAAAAAATTGAAAATAAATAACTAGGAATTATCAGGTTAGAATAATTAGAAACAAAATTTAATCAATTCGCAGAGTTAACTGAAAGCATATTACTGCAAAAATGGAGATGAATGATTCGATGAATGTAGAGTGACAACCTATAACAAATTATATTCCCTATTGTAAAATAATCAGATGTTGATACTGCAAACGACCAGGGCACAAAGTTAGAAGCTGCTTCCTATTCTTATAAAAATAAAAGAAAATAGTTGAGAACTAATGGGAAAATATTTTCAGGATCTATTGTAATCAAGAAGGTAAACTATACAGAAAAAAATACTCCAGCTTAAAAAAGAAACTCCAAACATATAGCATGCAATTAACGAATTTAATAAGAAATTAAAGGGAATCGATATATCAGAAACTCTCAGAAAAAACAAATTAAAAATCCTTAGGACGTATGATAAGCAAAATCCAAGCAAATATGAAGTTGCTTTTATTTAAAATTAAAATTTTGATATGTGATTAACCAAATAAAGATGAAATCACGTAAATTAATTAATTAAATTCATTCATAATAAATATAATAAAAATTATTATTATTAAATCGGAATTAAATGAAAAATATTTTTTATTATGAAAAGATTTAGCAAAATAATTAAAAAGGACTATTATTTATTTAATTTATTACCTTAAATCTTTTTTTTTAAAAGCTAACTTTCTTAAAGATTTACAATTTTCGTTTAAATTTTTTCCAGAATAATTATAATAGCTGATAACTAGAAAATGGCTAGTAAATTTAAGGTTGGAAAGAGTTTTAAAAATAAATTTAAAATAATACTTAAAATTATTTTAACTAGAGTATATTTAAAGATTAAAAACTTATGAATCTTAATACTAATTCAAATAGTACTCGTATTTGCTATAGTTAGAAAAGCAAAATGATAATAATTAGTCTTTAGCTTGAATATTTTATATAGCAATTTTATTAGATAAATATAAAATATAAAATTTAATAGTTTATTAAATTAAAATTGAAATACAGATTGAGTATAGCAAATTCTGTGTAAATTAATAAAATTTTTTAAAAAATTGTTTTATTCAAAAGAAAAAAGTAAATTTTTAATGTTTAAAAATTTAAAAGATATAGATTATTTATCCATTAAATAAAATGATATAAAAATATTTCTTAATGTTTAAATTAATTTTAGCTTACAGTATTTATAAGCAAATTAAGTTTTAACAATAAATATTTACTTTTTAGATAGAATTTTAAATAATAAAATAAATAATTATTAATATGTATGTTTTTAATTAAGCCTGTTATTTTTAATTAAATTTATCTCTTTTTATTTTTAAATAAATCAAAGATATCTACATTTATGGTAGTAATTTTAAATTAAATTAAATTAAATGATAAAGGAATATTTTTTATAAAATTAAATTAAAGATAGAATACAAAGTAAATTCAGAAGTATAATAAAAATATTTTTTCTATTTTTTGAAATATTATAATTAATAATTTATTTAACTTAAAATAATTCCTAATTATGTTTTATATATTTATTTATTTCATTAAATTAAAAAATTAGAAATTATTTTATTTAATAATATTTAAATATACATTTTTTAAAAGCAGCAATATTATATTATAAAATATTTGAATATAATAAAAATTACATTTTTAACTTCTGTAAAGATAACTATAATTTTTTATAAAAATACTAAATTTTTCAAATTTAGAAGTAAAAACTTGGATTATGTTGATATTAATTTGTTGAAAATTCATAATATAAATATGATTAATATTTATAGAGCTAATGTGGATTTATGGATACTTTCATATAGCATTAATTTTTTATTATAGCTATATATTTATTTGAATTGATAAAATTAACGAAAAATTTATTTTGCCTTTTTTATTTTCCTTTTATTATATATAAAATGGCTTCTAAGAAATAACAGAACTTTGAACAAAACATTTAAAAAGGAAAATTCACTAAAAACAAAAAACCGAAATAATTACAATGAGTGAAAGTGAGAAATATGATTGATATGACGAACATTAACCACTTGGAAATCCAGAACTAAAAAAACTTCCGACACAAACTCAAATAGAAATATTATCTAAGTCATTAAAAGAGTTTATGTTTAAAAATAGATACCTCACCGATAAAGTAGAAAAATTAGAAAAACTAATAACGTCTTTACTTGAGAAACAATATTAATAATCATAAGAAATAGAAGACAAACTGGAACAAATAATTCTTTAAATTTAATAATAAATTCAGGTTACGCCATTTTCGATTTAACAGAATTAATCAGATCCTATGGAAATAGAAAATGAAGCCTCAAATTAAAATAAACAGTAAACGTTTATTTAAAATAAGTAGTAAATTTAAATTAAATAAGTGTTACAGGAATAATAGTTTAAAAGAAGAATAAAATGCTACGTGTGCAATAAATAACACCAATGAAAATACTGCTACTAACTAAGCGAAATTTAAAGAAAGAATAAATAAGATATTTTTAGAAAACTATTTAGGATATATCCAACATAAAGCGGAAAAATTTATAGAAAAAATTCTTTAATTCAAATCTTAATCCTTGGAGAAATAATTAGGAACGTTACATGCAAGATGAAGACTATTCAGAATATTAAAGGATGGTGCGCTAATGAAGTGCTACACCGCCTAACTAAGCCTAGTAGAAATTCAAGACAAACTAATGGAGACAAGCTGATAGAATAGGTCAGATGGCTGACTACTAAGGCTTTAACAAAGCTTTTTAACTTTTTTTTAACTTAAACTTTATAATATATAATATTTAAAAAAATAGGGTGGAAAACCCTTTCCTTCGGATGCTGCTTGGAGGCTCAGCAAGGCAACTAAAAAATGAGCGCGGACGGAGGATAAATAGGAGAAAGAGAAACCAATAACAAGGGAAGGAAGATTCGACAAGCTGGAGAACTCTGAATGCCAGGAGAAAACCTTCTTCATCATAGGTCGGGAAAAAATGTGCCCGTAATTCATATTGCATCCTATGTTTTGGGAGGAAAAATTATTAGTACGTACTGCAGGAAGAGAAAACAAGGATAGAGAGATATAAAAAAATTTTATTTTTCGACATTAAATAAAATTAATTTAAAGAGCTGTGCACCAACGAGAGTGCTACGCACTCTATAATCCATCTTATTTTTTATTATTATAATATATTAAATAGTTGTTCGAAGGTGAGCAACAAAGTCTTCTTCATCAGAGGTTGGGGAAGTTAAGTACCCATAATCGACTTTATGTCTTCCTCTGCTTTGGTTTGACCTCGAGACATAAGATTCTTAGACCTTCGGCACTGGATTAGTTTAGCTTTAATTCTGGAACGAAAAAGAAATAATATTGCGAGCTTCATCAGAGGTGGGAATTTAAGTACCCATTATTGACACATGCCGTCCTCTACTTTGGTGATGCAATGAGACATAATCCTGCCACGTCCTTGGACCTCCAACAAATATTAAAGATTACGAGTATTCTTAAATTATATCAGTACTGAATAATTATACCAGTATTGAACAAGGTCTACCAATATTTGATAATTTTATCAGTAACAAACATTCTTGTCAGTATGAAACATTATTTTTAAAGAGATGCGCACCAATGAGAGTGCTACGCGCTCTATAATGTAAATTTATTTATTTATATAGAAATTTAATGAATTAAATAAAATTTATTTAAAGCATTGAAAAAATAGCAGACTCATTTAATTGGACATATTAAAAAATGATAAATAAAAGGTGGAATCACTAGTTATTATTATAATCTCCATATTATTTTAATTTATTAATTTATTGGATCAAATTTGAATAGATTAATAACTTTTTAAATCATAAAATTTATAAAATAAAAAATTGATTATAAAAGGATTAATTTAATATTTTTTAATTTAAACTAATGATTAAAAGTTAAATTAAATTCAAGTATTCTTTTGATTTTTTTAATTAATATACTTAGTAATAGTAAACTAAAAGTAATTAAAGTTTAGCATTCCCTGGATTTTCAACCAGGTTTTTGCTACCATTTTTTTTGTGGATGGAACCACTGAGAATCTTCTGTCTTTTATACGAATATCTTATTCTTGTAAATTCCCGTTTCGGTGATTCAGAGTCTGCTAAGCATTCTTAACGTTCTTTGTTGTTCTTTCATCTAAATTTATCTTCACTGATCGCAATTTTGTAATAGGTGTCACTTTGATTTGCAATAATAGCAATTTTTGATTGGTCTTTTCTTGAATCTCTTCAGAAATACTTTTTTTTTCAAGTTAATCGATTCTTTGGAGTAATTCTATATTAATCTTTTCGTCATTCTATTTATCTTGGATGTTTGCTTATGTAGAAACTTTTTCAATAATCATATTTTGTTCTTGCTTAAAATTCGATTGAGATTATTCATATAGTTACTATTCTGTGACTAAATTATTTTAAATCAATTGTCGTCTTATTATTAGTAGCTCGTTGTTTTAATCTTCGATAGTATTCATTAGTTCTCTTATTTTTTCCCCTTTATTGTAAATTGTTTCCTAATAATTTTGTATTATTGTTTTCATTTAGTCAATTTATATTTAGATTTCTGATTATTTTTGTACTTTTACTGGATTCGTCTCTATTGTTCCAATTATAACTTTTCCTTCAGATGAGGAACTTGATTTATCTTCTTCTTGTTATTGTTTCTGCATTAATTTCGCAGCTTTCCTTTTTTCGTTCTTAATTTGGTTTTTGGAAAGGCGAATAGATTATTCCATTTTTTAGAATGCTTTAATATGCTTAGTTTATGTTTGAATTAGCTAAGATTACTTTATTTATCATATATAAAAAATTAGTATACAATAAGATAATTTATAAAAGTTTTATAAATTATTTTTAATTTAATTAATTAATTAATTTCAACTAAAAATTTTTTGGACCGGAAACACCTTTCCGATTGCACGACCCGACGCTCTCTTTTTATGGAATAACGGGGATGTCCTGTTGTGTTCCAGACACATCTGCTAGGGAGCTCCATCGCTATGAGCAACCAGGCTTCAAGCCCCTACCAAGAGCGGATCATCTCAAAGACAGCGTTCCCTTCAGAAAATTACTCTGACCAGGGACTTTCTCAGCGACAGGAAAGGAACTTGTTCCTAGTCATAAAACCAGAAAGTTTAGTCATGAAGGTCATTCTCAACTCCCACCATCTTTTCAATTATTAATTTTTAATTTAGATATCTAATTAAATATTTTAATTAAAAAATTTTATACCAATAATCAAATAATACTCGATTTTTTTTAATCCTTTTTTAATTCTTTTTAAAATTTTTAAATTTTTTAAAAAAAAATCAAAAAACTTTTAATAAATTTTAAAAATTGTTCTTGAAGAATAATTAAAAAATTTCATATTAAAATAATGTACATTCAATCCAAAATTAAAAGTAAAAAAAATAATTATTTAATAATATTATTAAAAAAATTGAAATTTTCATTGATTTATTTACTAAAGTCAAAATAAATATTTGATAAAAAACTATAAAAATACAGAGTGCTAAAAGAAAATTATTTAGCGAAACTAGGAAGTATAAAACAATTAAATAAAATTTCCTTTTACTTTTTAAACTTATAAAAAATAACTTTAATGGTTAGATAAATTTAATTTAATTTAATTTAAAATTATCTTATCAATAGCTTTAAAATATCTAATTTTTACTTTTTATTCAAAATATTAATAAAAAATTATTTTATTTAGTTTCGTTTATTTTCACGAAACTTAATTTGAAATTTGAAAAATTTATTTTTATATTTCTTTTTAGGTAATCGTATAAATTAAAAAATTAAAATTAAAGGATAAATAAATATTATGACAGATAAATTATTAATTTTTTTTATTTTAAGAAATTATACCAAATTTTGCTTAATTTTATTCTTTTTCAATTATATTTTAATGAAAATCCATGATAAAACTTAATTTAAAACAGATAGAAATAAAAGTTTTTTCATAATTTTTCTCATCATAAATAGTCTAAAGTTAAGAGTTAAGAAACAAATATTTTAAAGAAAAATAATTTTATTTAATTTCTACCTTAGTCTATTTTTAATGATCATTCAGTTTGCTTCTATTATTTTTTCTTGCATTTCTATGACATTATTTTATCAAAGTCTTTCTAATTGCAAATATCATAAAATGCATCATATTGATAAAGAAAATTGTTTTTTCAAATAATTAAAAAGAATTTTCTATTATTGATTTGCTTTACTATTCTATGTATTTGAAAATCGTGATTAAAATAGCTAGATTTACTTATATAAAATCTTTATAAAGCTCTATTTTTGATTCATTAATAAATCTAATTATATTTTAAAGGGATTCTTATATTTTAAAGTGAGTGAAATTTTTAATTCATGTAGATGTACTATTTGTAATAGCTAGCTTAGCAACATTTTTATTTTAAATCTAAAAACTTTAAAGAAATCTCTTATTTGTGAAAAATAATGATTTCTTTGGTAAATTCTCACTAAAAATTTCTAAGTATAAAATTATTTTTTGTCTTTTAGATGAATAAGGAAAAAACTTGGATTATAGAGCGCGTAGTATCTCAATGGTGCGCAGCTTTTTATTTAATTGTTCAATACTGATAAATAAATACATCTTGAAAATGGAGTCATGGCAGGTTGCTACTCTTGAAAATATCAGACAGTATTCACATGTCACTCCAAGTTAGATTTCAGGTCACCACAGCTGAAGATCATTTTGTTCTAAGGTTCTGAGGATAAGCCAAAGCAGTGGGAGACAAAGTCGGTCATGGATACTTTATTTCCCAACCTCTGATGATACTATCCTTTTCTTCATCCTTCGATTATGACTTTAGTTCCTTCGGAGGTTTCCCTTACAAAAGCAAGCTAAGTAAGCTAAAATTTGGGAACCTCCATCAATAATAATAAATATAAAATAAGAATAGCTATTAGCATTTTCTCATAAACTCATTTTCTTAATTTCTATTTTATTTAGGTAATTTACTATTCTTCTAAATTCAAGCTATCACTATCAATCTAAGAACTACTGGTTTATTGAGCTATTGGAGATATTAAGACAGATTAAGTAATCATTTTAATTTTTTAAAAGAGAGTAATTTTTTCATCAGAACTTAGTTTAGTTTTTTCTTATATTTAATATAAAAGTCTATATATTTAATTTAAAATCTTATTCAAATGAAAATAATTAAAAATAATACATTAAGCAAAGAGTTTACATGCAATGCTCATATTGCAATTATTATTTTTTAATGTGTTCATCATATTTAATCACCTTTAATCCAAGAAGAATAATCTATGAGTAATTATGAATTTAAGTTTGTATTTTTAATTAGAATATCACTAAAACTAATTTAGAAATTAAAAGCGATAATTTATCTTAAGAAAATTCATAAGAAATGCCTTTATTTATTATCCTTCTGAAAATTAATTAACATAAGATATAAAATAAGATTTTTTCATATCAAATGCCTTAAAGATTATTTTTATAAAAGCAAATTCTAAAAAATTTGTATGTAAAATGAAAATCAAAAAAGGTATTTAAAATTTGTTAGCTATTAAACTATTTATAAAAAATAAAAAATAAATAAAGCATAATCAATAATTTTAAAATGATGTAAAAGAAATAAATTAGAACCCTAATAAAAAAAATGTATTCTCATTCATTCTTATTTATAAATTTTTATTTTTATTAGATTTGAGCTCTTATAAAACTATAGGAGCTAATTTATTCTTTAATATTATTCAACTTAATGATTAAAGTGTTTTCGAAAATTTTTAATAAAAAATTAATAGAAAAATGAAATAAAATAAATTTACTTTAATGAAAATAAGCTTAAAATTTAAAATAACTTAAATAGTTAACCTCCAATTATTTGTTTTAGTTAATAAACATATTAAACCTTTAAAGAAAACTATATTTACTTGATGTTGTCTTCTTTCATTATTATTAACAAAATTCAACTAATCATAAGTCAAATCTTATAAACACTTATAATTATTTATGATTATACTTAAAAAAATTTCTTTTTTAGTTAAAGATAAAAACTCAATTTAAAAAAGATTACCATTTTAAAACCAATAAAAGTTTTCTCATAATAAATTTGAGAAATGTTGGCATACTTAAATTAAAAAAATATTCTTTTATCTCTTTAAATTGTCTATAAATTATTAATATATCAAATATCCTTTAAAATTAAATAAAATTTAAAAAGATTAAGATAATTAAGCTTATTAAAATATATAAACTAATATTCATATAAAAAATTTAAATTAACTAAATAAAAATTAAGTTATTTTTTATCAAGAACTAAAAGAATAAAGATTATAATAATTGATTATCTTTAAATAAATCTTTATTGATATAGATCTGAATGCTTGGATATTTCCATTCAATTTTTTCACAAAATTATTTTAATATAGAGTATATTATGTTTGACATAATCATGAAAACAAAATTTTAAAATTTCTATAGCAGGCAGCATTAATTAAAAAAAATATTAAATAATTTTTCCTAAATATTATTAGTTAAATTCAATAAAATAAATAAATAGATATAATAAAGCTAACTTTATATTCAGAAAGTTAGGATATCTAATGAAGAGAAACTTTCTTATTTAATTTTGGTTGAGATAAGCAGTAATCTAGGGGTTAATTTATGAAATTTTTTTTTTCGTAATTTATAACCATGTATTTAAATATTAATTATAATGGGATTTTAAGATAATATTTTTAAATAAATAATTGAGATAATCATGAAATTATCAAAATATAATATAATATAATATAATATAATATAATATAATATAAAATAATATAATATAATATAATATAATATAATATAATATAATATAATATAAAATAATATAATATAATATAATATAAAATAAAATAATATAATATAATTTTAAAATGTTTTCTATGACATAGATGAACGTATTTCAACTTCTACTAAATTTATAATTAATAAATTTAAGAATAAAATTATAAAAATAGTTTATAAAGTAATTAAGCAAAATATAGCAAAGACAATCAAAATTAAAATTCATAAGCAACATAAAGAAAAATGTTTTATTCTTCAATTATTTTAAATTTATTCTCAAATAATCCAAAATAAAATAGATAATATCTTGCAAAACATTCGTGCAATTATAAAATAATCCAGGTAAAAAGTAAAATCTCAAGTAACTCAACATGTTATAACAAAAATAATAATTCTATTCTTTAAAAGAACTTATATGAAAATTTATTTTTGTTAATTACGAAATTAATTATAAACATTTTCATGTAGATAAAAAGGTAAAGTTAAATTTATTTATAGAGTAAATAAGTTGTTTTTTCTATATATTAGTACTAACTTTTCGTTGCTATTTATTTGCTTAATTATAATCTAATATTAAATTTCATATTTAGATTTAACATATTTAAGTAATCTCAAAATACTGTATAATAAGTTTATTTTGCTTAAAATTTAATTTCGATAATTTCTTTTATTAATGATTATAACCTTTTGCAATTCAATCTTTAAATTTTCTTAAATATATTTTTATCTCTTTTAGTTATTGTACTTAGTTCCTAATGATCTCAACTGAAATTAAATTATTAAAAGCTATGAAATCTAAATAAATAGCTATATATTTATTATACTTAAGATATTTTAATTTCCCTTTATAAATGATGCCATTCCTAGATAATTTTCTAGTTAAATCAATAAATCAAAGCATCTTAATTTAATTATTTTAGTATAATTTAACTACTATAGTTGCATATTTAACAACTATGTTTTTGCTTCTTCTAAATTGAAATACTTCTTAATTAATCAATCATAGCTTCTTTTAAATGAAAAAGGACATATATTCTATAATAAACATTTTAAGTTAAAATTGTTGAACCAGTTCCCTAATCTTTAATCAGGAAATCTTTTCTAAAAATTTATTTTTGAAATGTAAATCATATTATTTCACTTTGACTCTTAATTTCTTCGTCTTCTATCTTTTTTATCTTCTTGAAACATTCTCATCTACTTATTACTACTCTTTTATATTTACTTCTCTATCTACCTTACTTTCAAGTTTACACTCCAAACTAAACTTAAAAAACTTACTCTTTATATGCATAATCTCTCTTTATTCTGAATATCTTTCCAGGTTTTTTCTCCTAGATAAACTCATATCATGGCAACTCTCTCACATTGCAATCTTCCTCATCACTCGAAAAATTTTCACTACAATAACTCTCTTCAAGTATTTTACTAAAGCTCTATTTTATAACCTTACTTGAGTAAAAGTCTTTGAACTTGTTCTTGATCATTTAGAAATATTATTTTAGTCTATTTTAAAAGGAATGCTTATTGTTAGTTAGAAGCTTTTATTTATCTCATTCCAATTTACTTTTTTAATCTTTCCTTTCATTTCCTTTACTAATTTTTTGAGATAAAGTTCAGATGAAATGAATTCTTGCTAGTTTTATAGTTATTAGTTAGTACATTTAGAAGTTAAAATTTTATAAGTTTTCTTAAGATCTTACGTAGTAATTTAGGTAGCTTTAAAGTTTAATACTATGAGAGTAATATCTTCTGAGTGTCTAGTTCTATGTTAACTGGTGACCTTTAGTTTGAGGATAGAATCTTAAGAATTTCTGAAAAGAATTTGATTCAAACTAATAAAAATAAGTTTTAAGCCTTGCTAGCAACCAATGAGATCGTAGGGAAGTTACTTGAGGTTAACATAAAGATCAACTTTGTTAAGTTTAGCTTGTTGATTGAGAAGTAACTCGAACCAGTTAAGAAGTTTAAAAAGTTGGAATTAATAATTTGATTCTTAAAAGAACAATTATTAAGATAATCTATTTAAGCTGTTGGTTCCAGAAGAATATTACATTTTTATAAAGATGGAATATTATGCCTTATAGCTATCATTTAAAGAAATTAATATTAATTTATTGATTTATTTATTTATTCATAATTCAAATGCTCTTCTACATTTTAATTTAGAATAAAATAAAATAATAAATTTTTTGCTCTATCAAATAGCTTACATTATGATATAATTCAAGAAAATCTTAAGATTGTCTGTTCATTACTAATTTCTTATTATTATCGACTTTGAGTAATGCTATTTTAATTTGAGTAATTTTGCAAAGATTTATCTTAGCTTGTCTTAAAATTTTTATTACTATCCATTACTTAATTATGGATATTATGAGAAAATAAGTATTTGTTTAAATAAAATTTAAACTGTATATCCTAAAGTTTTATCTATATTCTATATTCTATATTTAAGATATGAAATTATAATTTTTTATAAATAAATACAATAATTAATTTTAATTTTCACTCTTATCTAATTTTTTTGCGGGGGATTGCTTTAAATATTAAAACATAACTTCTTAGATAATAGATTATACTGATTTAATACTTAAATTTAAAATAAAATGATTTTAGAATGTAGCATTAGTTAATTAGTGTAGAATTTGCTTTAGTTTATTGATTTCTAAAAGATTAATGATATAAGTTAAATAATTTATTTATATTAATAATTTTTTATTCTTTTCTAGTTTAATTTTCATAATATTTCCTTTTACTATTATTCATTTGTGTTGTTCTTTATTGCAATTTTAAAATAAAGTTAATCATAAAATTAGTATTTTATCTTTAGCAGTATTAAAATGCTTAGTAAAATAATTAAAAGTATTAGTAAGGCATGCATATATTATCTGCAGTTAATTCTACTAGCATTCAAATCTATTTTATCTAAAAATGAAAGTTTCTTAAAAAAAATAAATTTAATATACATATATTAAAGCTCTTTCTATTAACAATTACTAAACTAAACTTATTATATTTATAATAAAGAACTTAAATATTTATTAATTTATCCATCTAGAAAAATAAATTGCTATAAATGAAAATGTAAGTATTAATAAACCAAAGAAAAATCTAAGATAGTTCTATAAATCTTTATTTTAAAATAATTTATAAGATTAATTACAAAATTATTAGAAAAATAAACTTAGATATTAAACTATTTTAAAATATGTTTATAAATCTAAATAAAATGTTCAAATAGAAAATAATATTTTTCTTATATATAAAGAATTGAAAATAATTCATTTATTTCAAACAAAATAAACTGATATATATGCGAAAACAATAAAAAAGAAAAATTTTAGATTTTATAGAGTTGTTTTATATTCAAAATGTCTTGAATTCTCACTTTTAATTGAGAAATATTGTTCTAGTTAAATTATTAATTGTTTTCAAATTTGATTATATTATGACTTTAGCTAAAACTTAATTCTTAAAATAGTTTTATCTAACTTAATGACGTAAATATTATTTCTTTTAAGATGGATATATGAGATAAAAATATTCTAATAAATCTTTATTCTTATATATCTCATATAAATTTAATATTATTATTAACTAAAATCTTAATAATACTATTTACCTATAATTATATCAATTATTATTAAAAATTTAACTATATTTATAAACTTATCAAAATAAAAAATATTTTCTAATTTGCTTATATTTTAATAATGAAAGAATTTAGGCTTATATATCTCTAATATGAATATCAATTTATACTTATTTAAATTTTTATAAAATTAAAGATATTATAGTTATTTAATCTTTTAATACTTTTTACATTTATAATATTTTATTAGCTTTATTTAATTTTTTACTGTTTATATTTTATTTTTATTTATAAAATAATTAATAAAATAATTTTTTAATTTTAGAAAATGTTTTTCAACATAGAATCGAAGTTAAAACTCCAAAAATATTAATTTCCTTAAAATTTTTCTTCTAAAAAGATTAAATAATTACAGAGTTTTAAGAGTAAAATCTAAAAATATTTATTGCTTTTTAAATATCTTATTTTCTTGCTTGGCCTATCTTAAATGAAATTTTTAATTTAGAAAAATAATAAATAGGAAGTTTAAAGATTCCTTGTGATGAAAATTTTTATCTAATATATTTAAAAAAATGGTATATGTGGAAAGTTGATTATTTTTAAATAAATTTTGCTTAGAAGCTTTAATTTTTCTTAAAAAATTGATAGTTATATAAATGTTTAAAAATAAATTTCTATTATTCTTGTAAATGAAGGATAAAATAAATCAAAAAGGGCTTAACTGCTTTAGTTAAAAGAGCTAATTATAATAATCTATTTATTTTTAATTATAATGATGTATAATTTAATTAATGCAACTATAATCATAAATTGAAGCATTTTATTTTATTTTAATAATTGAAGATTTACAAGATCCTAATTCCAAGAAGATATATATTTATATATAAATTCAATTTAAGAAAGTTAGATATTATCAACTAGGACTTTCATTGACCAGATTAGTATTATTTTTAGTTTGAAAAAATTTTTTTTTCAAATTTTTCTTATTTCATTTCTATATTTGCATTTATTTAATTATAATTAAATAAGCAAACAAATCAAAGAAAGTAGATGCTTTATTAGTAAAAATGAAGCAAATTATATTAAAATTATAATAATGAAAATTAAATATAGTGGATCTACCTTTATTAGGTATGCCGATTTAAGTTCAAGTATATTATTTCTTATAAAATTATTGCTGTTTCCTTTGGTGTTGTTATAGATTTCTGGTTCTTCTTTTTCGTTTGTTCAGTCTCCATCTTGTTATGAATGTCATTTCCTTTTCTTTCTCTTTTAGTTTTGTATCTCCTGTAGCTCCTTATAATATTTTCCTCATTAATCTATTGCTCACTTAATTATTGATTAATGAAGTTCCATTTTGATAAAATCTCGTTCTAAGGATTTAACCTCTCGAATATAACAAAATTGATTCAGCTTTCTTTAAAGTCTTCTTTCTTCTATTATTTACTTACTCCTAAACTTTAAAAATTGCCTTATTAGTTTCCTTTCCTCATGCAGAATCAGCATCTTAATATGTTTCTCTACTTATAAATGTAATCAGGCTTTTATCCTTCTCAAGATTATTAGGGCTCCATTTTTTTAGTTTTCTAGATTGATGACAGAAATTCGCAGTAAACTAGTTTAATCTCTCTTCAATTTTCTATAGCTGAAAGCTTATTTTTTGAGTTTCTGATTTGTTACTAAATTCCTTTTATAAATAGATATTTTCTTATTGTATCTTTACTAAAGTTTAAAACGGAATCATACTTTTTTATTCCGAGATTTGAGATTTTAGGGTCTTATTTTCCAAAATAGTTGTTATATTTCTTTTTGTAATTAATATTTAAGGTTTTTTAACTTAGTGTTTTAGAAGAGGTTATGTCCATTTTTTATTATATATATAATAAAATGGATGTCGGCTTCGTCAGACAAATTAGTAGGCAATCTGGTTCAGTGTATACTGCATTGAGAGTAATCTCGCACTAGATATCACCACGGGGAAGGGTGGATAAGCTCCGTTGAGACATACCTAACTTACCCCGAGGGTTCTCTCTAGCAGTATGAAAGTTTGACTGACGGGCCTTCTAATTACCTACTTAATAACTAATTCTTATTTGGACCTTATTCAAGAAGACTGAAGCATTTGACTCAAGATTTAAGAATAAATTTTAATAAGAAGATTCTCCATTTGAAGAAGCTGACATGATTCATCGGACCCCTAGAATTTTAACAAGAAACATGAGAACATTTTTCTTAATATTAAATATTAATATTGAAAGAGATGCGCGCCAATGAGGTGCTATTCGTTCTATAATCATTTTATTTATTTATTATATAATAATTAGCTAACTATTATATCTTTTTCCAAAATTTAATTCGTTAAATTTTTATTTTCTTTCTTGATTTCCTTTAAGTAAAAAAATATTTATTTTACTAATTTTAGTCATTTTGTCTTTCCACTATGCTTATATTAACATCTAGGCTGTCAATTTTTATTTATTTCTGAAAAGTTTCGAAAAGTACAATTTAAATGCAAGTTTGTTGGATTGACCAAACAATTTAAGCATTACAATTTTGAAATGCATTTTATAATTAGCTTGACTTGCGGGGTTTTATAAATTTAATTATATAAAACAGTCATAATAATTCCCTTTTAAAAATGCCTTCTATAACTGATGTGAAGGAAATTATATTTAAAAAGATTTAAAGATAGAGAAAATAAATAATTAACATTTTTAATTTTGATGTATAGACAAGAGATAAGTTGATTTATGCTAATTATCACTTTATAAATTTGATAAATATGCGATATCTTAAAATAGTTTTTTTAATTTAAGCAACATTTATAATAAAATAAATCTATTTAGACTATTTTAAAAATAGGTTAGTTAAAATGGGGAAGCTCTAAAGAGTTTATAAAATAACAGAGAGAAAAAACTTCAATCGACATAAATAAAGACTACCGAATTTTCTTAATTTTAAACTTAAAAGCAGAGTTTATAAAAGACTAACTAATCTCTTAATTCAGTTATATTATATACTTTTATTAAGTCTAACAAAATTTTATAATAATCATAAATTAAAATTTTTAAATTATTTAACATTTAATTACAAGAAAATTCTTACAAAATTAACTTTTCTATAGATAAATAGATATTATTTATTTAAATTTGCTTAAATCAATCTTTAAAGATTTAAATTAAAATAAAAATCTATCAGAGCGCTTTCAATTTTGATTTTATCTGAAAATAATTAATTATATAAAATATCTTAATTTATTGCCCTTTCTAATAATTTTATCTAACTCTTTAGATTTTTTTCTGTTTTCAACTATTCCTGCAACGTTAATTAGATCTGCTAATTTTTTAGAATAATAATTTTACTTTTAATCTAAAATTTTTCAAACTAACTAACTTATAAAATTTCCTATTTCTCGATTTTCGAAAGAATCTTATTATTTTACTTCATCAAACTTAAAATCATAATTAGTAAAATTTATTAGTCTAATCTTTTAAATTTTTAGCAGTTTTAAGAAAAGAAAAATATTAAGTTTTCACTTTTATTTAACTAATGTATAAACTTTGAAGATAAAGTTAAACTTTAATAGTTATGAAATATAACTGAATTTAGTTTTATCAGAAAAATTTACTAGCATAAATAGCTTCAATCTAGCCTTGATTGATCATTACTATTAAGTTTAAATATATTATTATTAGCTAGTTCTGATTACAAAATACTTAAATTTAAATTATAAAATAATTGCAAAAGCTAAATTTAGCGATATTAGCATAAAAAGAATCCAGAGGAAACTTCCTTATGTTAAACTAATTTTATTTTAAAATGCTTGAAAAACATTTTTTTTATTGGTATAATTCGTAATAATTTCTTAATGATTAAATAAAATATGAAAAATAAGTTTTGGCTTGGCTTTATTAATTGTATATAAATTCTAAAAAATATCTCTCATCTTAATGAAGAAATTTTATTTAAAAGTTTAAATTTTTATTCTTAAATCATAATTTTTGTTATTTTTATAAATTAATTAATTAAAAAGAACGCTTTACCATGACTTAATTATTCCTTTATATGATATAAAAAATTCTAATTACCATCAATCTTAATATTCTAGCCTCTTAAATATCTCATATTTTTTCTTAAAAATATTTAATTTAAATTAATATTTATGAAACACTTTTAATTAATAGATTCAACTTTAATCAAGCATTTTATTAATTATTTTTATAAATATTTAATAAAGAAGCAACAAAAAAAATTCTTCTTAAATTTTAAAATTACTTATCAATTTCTTTATTTTCGGATAAACCATAATGTTTTACTAAAATGAATAAAGACCGAGTAAATCAACTTTTAATTCTTACAAGTATTTAATTCAAAAATTAATATTAATTTCTTTAAATGATAGCTATAAAGTATAATATTCCATCTTTATAAAAATGTAATATTCTTCTAGAACCAACAGCTTAAATAGATTATCTTAATAATTGTTCTTTTAAGAATCAAATTATTAATTCCAACTTTTTAAACTTCTTAACTGGTTCGAGTTACTTCTCAATCAACAAGCTAAACTTAACAAAGTTGATCTTTATGTTAACCTCAAGTAACTTCCCTACGATCTCATTGGTTGCTAGCAAGGCTTAAAACTTATTTTTATTAGTTTGAATCAAATTCTTTTCAGAAATTCTTAAGATTCTATCCTCAAACTAAAGGTCACCAGTTAACATAGAACTAGACACTCAGAAGATATTACTCTCATAGTATTAAACTTTAAAGCTACCTAAATTACTACGTAAGATCTTAAGAAAACTTATAAAATTTTAACTTCTAAATGTACTAACTAATAACTAGAAAACTAGCAAGAATTCATTTCATCTGAACTTTATCTCAAAAAATTAGTAAAGGAAATGAAAGGAAAGATTAAAAAAGTAAATTGGAATGAGATAAATAAAAGCTTCTAACTAACAATAAGCATTCCTTTTAAAATAGACTAAAATAATATTTCTAAATGATCAAGAACAAGTTCAAAGACTTTTACTCAAGTAAGGTTATAAAATAGAGCTTTAGTAAAATACTTGAAGAGAGTTATTGTAGTGAAAATTTTTCGAGTGATGAGGAAGATTGCAATGTGAGAGAGTTGCCATGATATGAGTTTATCTAGGAGAAAAAACCTGGAAAGATATTCAGAATAAAGAGAGATTATGCATATAAAGAGTAAGTTTTTTAAGTTTAGTTTGGAGTGTAAACTTGAAAGTAAGGTAGATAGAGAAGTAAATATAAAAGAGCAATAATAAGTAGATGAGAATGTTTCAAGAAGATAAAAAAGATAGAAGACGAAGAAATTAAGAGTCAAAGTGAAATAATATGATTTACATTTCAAAAATAAATTTTTAGAAAAGATTTCCTGATTAAAGATTAGGGAACTGGTTCAACAATTTTAACTTAAAATGTTTATTATAGAATATATGTCCTTTTTCATTTAAAAGAAGCTATGATTGATTAATTAAGAAGTATTTCAATTTAGAAGAAGCAAAAATATAGTTGTTAAATATGCAACTATAGTAGTTAAATTATACTAAAATAATTAAATTAAGATGCTTTGATTTATTGATTTAACTAGAAAATTATCTAGGAATGGCATCATTTATAAAGGGAAATTAAAATATCTTAAGTATAATAAATATATAGCTATTTATTTAGATTTCATAGCTTTTAATAATTTAATTTCAGTTGAGATCATTAGGAACTAAGTACAATAACTAAAAGAGATAAAAATATATTTAAGAAAATTTAAAGATTGAATTGCAAAAGGTTATAATCATTAATAAAAGAAACTATCGAAATTAAATTTTAAGCAAAATAAACTTATTATACAGTATTTTGAGATTACTTAAATATGTTAAATCTGAATATGAAATTTAATATTAGATTATAATTAAGCAAATAAATAGCAACGAAAAGTTAGTACTAATATATAGAAAAAACAACTTATTTACTCTATAAATAAATTTAACTTTACCTTTTTATCTACATGAAAATGTTTATAATTAATTTCGTAATTAACAAAAATAAATTTTCATATAAGTTCTTTTAAAGAATAGAATTATTATTTTTGTTATAACATGTTGAGTTACTTGAGATTTTACTTTTTACCTGGATTATTTTATAATTGCACGAATGTTTTGCAAGATATTATCTATTTTATTTTGGATTATTTGAGAATAAATTTAAAATAATTGAAGAATAAAACATTTTTCTTTATGTTACTTATGAATATTAATTTTGATTGTCTTTTCTATATTTTGCTTAATTACTTTATAAACTATTTTTATAATTTTATTCTTAAATTTATTAATTATAAATTTAGTAGAAGTTGAAATACGTTCATCTCTGACTATGTCATAGCAATGCTTTTATTTAAGTAATTACCAAGAGAAAATAATTTAAGGTTTATGTATTTTTGTGATAGAATATTTTAATTTTAGAAATTAAACTAAATTTAAAATTTAGCTTAATTGAAATATATATCCTATAAAAAGCTGAATATTTATTTTCATAGTTATCTCTAGTTTGATATTTAGGATTTATTTAAAAGTTATATTGTATAAAATGAATATTTATAAAGTTTTTTTCTAAATTTAGAAAATGTTTGAATAAGCTGCATAAAGATTCAAATTTATATCATTTTTAACCTGCTTAAATTTAGATAATTTTATTATTCTTTTATTATTCTTTATTAAATACTTTTTAAATTTATTTTTATTATTAAATTCTTTTATCAGTTTTCCAGTTATCTAAATTAAATAATTCTTATAATTTGATGAATTTTTAATTTTATTATGAAAAAATTCTGAAAAATATGATAAATTACGTTTTTAAAATTTAATAAAAACTTTAAATGAATGATTTATAATCTAGAAATTTTTGCTATAATAATATCTATAAATAAGTTAATAAAGAAAGAGATCGTATATTATAAAAATAAATATCAAAAGTCTTAAATAGAGAAATATATTAAATTATTAATTAAAAGTTAAATTAATTTCTTTTATTATTTAGCAGTGCTGAGCATCGTCTTATACTGAACTCATTTTAATTAATAAAATTTTAAAATCTAATCCTGTTTAAAGTGGCATTTGAAAATTTACCAAAGATTATCTTCTTTAGTTTCTAGATTCTAACTTTTTGATGTAAATAATTTAAAATAAATGTATATAAGCTTTATATCTATAATTTTAACTTTTAAAATCTTTTGATTCATTTTATTATTTCTGTTAAATAAAAATATTATGATTATTTGATTTCTATATATAATTTATTTCTAGTCAGAATAGCTTTACTTAAATAGATTATCTATCCTATTCATTTTGATTAATAATGAGAATATTGATTTAATTTAAAACAAAAGCAAAATAGAGAGCAGAACATTGATATTTTTAATTGTGAAAATTAAGAATTTGCCTTTGCATATTTTAGTAGTTTTTCTTAAATTATCCTCTAAAGAAATAAATAAAAACCTTATATTTTTCAAACAAAATGCCTTTATATTTAATTATAAGAAAAACTAGCCTTTTATTCTAAATCTTAAATATTTCTATAATTTAAGAAATTATAAAATTCTATAATATATCACTATTCATTAAACCATGAATAAAGTATTTATTTAAAATAAAAGTATAAGTAATTTAAATACTCTAGCTAAGTAAAATATCACTAAAAAATTAAAAGAAAACTTAACTTACCAACTAAATACCAATTTATTATTATTTGCAAATTTTTAATGACAATAAGCTATGTCTCAATGAGGATTAGTTGATTAATAAGGTTAAAAACAAACTTGAAAAATTATATTATAAAAAATATATACAAAATGAAATACGAAAAAAATAAAAATTAATATTTATTTAATTTATTAAAGATATAAAATAAAATAATAAAATAATAATCAATATACTTATTTAATTGACTACAACATTTAGGTATAAGAAGTCTTTATTTCTAAGTTTTATATAGATATTTCACTTATTTTATCTCTGAATTTAACTTTTCTAACATTTTTTAAAATATTTATTTATGAGTTCTATTTTAAACTTCTTTTATAAATATTTTTTAAGAAAATTAAAGATTTAATTTATATAAATGTAAAACTGCTATTCTTTCGATAAATATGAAATAATTGAATATACTCAAAAGCATTTTCAGAAATTTGAAAAGAGTATTTGTTGCTTATAATTTTATAATTTATTTTAAATAAAATCTAATCAGGTATCTTTCTTTGAGTTGGTCCAAGAAGAAAGAGCTTATTTATCATATCATATGAAGTATTTAAAATAAATTTTTATTAAGATTTCTAAATAAATCTAGGCAAGATAAAATAAATATTTGCAATAATTTTTGAAAAAATGATGAAAAAATAAATTATTTAATAATATAGTAAAATTTATTTATATTATTTTAATAAATAAAACTTTTATTATTTTAATTCTTTAATATTTTAAAATTTTTGTATTTTCTTTTAAAGATTTAATATCTTCATCTTTTATAAACCTTTATATAATTATTTTAAATTTGATATTAAAGATTATGTTTTTAATTTAAATATTTTCTATAAACAATTTTATAGATTAGAAGCATTTAATATTTATTTTAAAATTTATATTTATTTTTAAATTAATAGTTAGATTAAGAGTAAAATTAAAGTTTTTATTATCTTTATTAAATAGCTAAATTTAAATTTTTATCGATTTTTTTATATTAATGAAAAATAATCTTTATAAGAAAAAACTTAAATTTTGTAAAATAATTTTTTTAGTAAATTAATTTAAAATTTCTATTTATTTATAAGTACTATATATCTAATAAATATAACAAGCTTAAATTAGTTAATTTAAAAAATAAAATTTTTCAAATTTTATCTAATTTTTTAATTATATTTATATTCTTTATTATTTTTACAAATTTTTCTTCCAGATTTAATAAATTTTAATTTTTTATTATAATTTATTTTTTTCAGAATAAAAATTATATAGGCTTTTAGAAGTAATTTTCATTTGATTATTAAAAACATTAAAATAAGAAATAATTATTATAAATATTACAATTAAAGAAAATTATTTATTTTTATTTATCATTTTTATTATAATGTTTATCTTATTTGATAATTAAATACTGTTTATATAATAAAATAACATTTTTTTGAAAATAATTAATTAATTTTAATTAATAGTTAAAGAGGTAAATTTCATACATATTAGAGTTTTATTTTTTGTATAGAAATTAAGTAAATAAATGAAAACTATACTAATATTTAATTTATAATTAAAAATAATTTAATTATAATATACAAAAAATTAATTATTTTATAATACTCATTGTACTTTTAAATTTTTAAGAAGATAAATCTTAAAAAATTATATAAAAATATATTCAAAGACAATTTATCCTAGTTAAAATAATATTTCTCTTATTAAGAATTATAGTAGGCTTTTGAATATTATTAAACTATTAGTAAGAAAAATTTAGTGAAATCTTATAGTCATAAAAATCAAAGTAATTAAAATTTAAGAAATTAAGTATTTATTAATTATTAATAGTTAGTTATATTACACTTATTTTGTTATAAAAATTTATAGAAAATGTAAATAAATCTTATAGATATATATCAATGAAAAATATATTAATAATAAAGTCAAAAATAGTTAAATCTAGTAAATAATAATTATTTTTTAAATATAAATAAAATAAATTTAAATAAAATGTTATAAAAATATTATTAACATTTTTAATTAAATCAAGAATAATTATGTAAATAGAAAAATAAAAAACAAATTTAAATAACTGCTAAGATAAAATCATTGCTGTCAAACAAAAAGCTCATCTGAAATGCAGCGGAAATTTTTTTAAAAAGATTATCAGAAAAGGACAAAAGAAGAAAATTATATAAAATGAATGAATATTTATAAAATTCCTGTAAATAAAGGAGTCAGATGGAATGAAGTTAAAAAGTCTTTCAATATGGGAATAATAATTTCCTTTTAGATTGATCTAAAATATTATTTTAAATAATCTAGATCAAGCTCTAGAAATAAGCCTGAAGTCAAATTTAAATTTAGAATTGCAATTAAATAACTGAAGAGAGTATTAATAATAAAAATTTCTTTAGAGATGACGAAAGACTAAACACAAAACAATTACAATGATATTAATATTAAAAAGCTATTAATTCTGGAGAATTATTTAAAATTTAAAAATAAATTGATAATTAAGAATATGAAGAGTTATTTTAAATTATTTTTTTAAATTAATTTTTAATGAAAAAAATAATGATTAATGTTAAGAAAAAAATAGAGATAAAACATAAACATCATAGTTAATAAATCACTAACTAAATATAAAAAATTTTAAAGAAACTAAAATAATATAATTTGAAATTTAAAAGTAAATTCACTGAAAGATATATTTCTGAATGATTGAAAATTTACTTAAATTAACTTATTTAAGCTATTCTGAAATATGAGTTTAATATGTCAAGATAAGTTTTATAAATTTTATTTTTTCATCAATTTAACATTAATATTTACTAATAATAGTCATATATTCAATATAATATTTAAATAAAATCTTTATTATAAACTGAATTTACATGTAATTAATATTAATTTTATAGAAGTTCCTAAAAATTATGAATATAATTTTGTAAATGAAGATAAAAAGAAAATATAAAATTATTTTTAAGAATAAAAAAATAAAATAAATTAAATTAAGTGAAATAAATCTAGCCAAAAATGTTAAAACAATACTAAAATTAAAAAAAATAATAATTTAACTAAAAAAGTTTCTTTCTTTATCATAATTATATCTTTAATAAATTAATAATTTATTAATAAAAAATAAAATTGGAGAAAAATTATAAGGTTTAAGATATAATTGAAATAAAAAACTTTATTTGTGTTAAAAGACTTTTTGGAATTATTAATTTAGTTATAGAAATATTTATAAATTAAAATTTTTCTTAAGATATATGTTTCATTAAATTTATAAAATAAATGAATTAATATTTAGTTTTGAAAAACTTTATAATATAAGAAAAAATAATAATCAATTATTTGAATAAATTTCAAATTTAAATGCAAGCATTCTTAATTAAATTTATATTTAAAATAATTCAAAATCAAATTTATTAAAAAAATATTTAAAAAATTTCGTTTTTAAATTTAACTTTACTTGATTTTAAGATTTTTAATTATTTAATTTTTAATCTTAAATTAACAATTGATTTGATATAGAACAAAAATTTATTACTAATTATTATTTATCTTGAAATATGATACAAAATAGCTTTATCTAAAAAATTATAAAGAAATAATTTGCTTTATTTTTAAACTCATAAACTAAAATTAATTTAATTCATGATAATCTGATTTTTTATTTAGGAAATAAATTAAAAATATTAATAAATTATTAGTTTATATTAATTTAGGTATAAGATATTAAATTGAATATAATATAAATGATTTTATTATAAATTAATTTATACTTAATTAAGCATAGTTAGGATATAAATTATTAAAAATTAAATATAATTAAGATATTTTATTTTTTTATATTTTTTTAAATTTAATTATTTGTTTATATTTACTTTAAAATAATAAGATTACGTTTCATTTTTTATTTATTTAATTTTTATCTATATTATATAGGTAATAAATAATTATTTTATATCTTTATTTTTTCATAATAATTAAAGAGATAATTTTAAATAAAAAATTTATTATTATTGGAATAAACTATTTTTCCAACTAATAATATTTATCTAAAATATTTAATTTTTTTTAACTTTATTGCTAAATTCACTTACGCTGTTCCAACACTATCAAATTTGCTAAATCATAACAATCTATCTTTTATTATATTTTTCATAAAAGTACAATATAATTTATCTTTAGCTATATATAATTTTTTTCTATAATTATTTTGTGGCTAGCACAAACAAATTATTACTATTATGAAGAGATCTTTACTTTCAATTAAAATTTAAAACTCACTAATTTCTCAATTTTTAAAGGTAATAAAATATTATTATTATTTATTATTCAATTTAGGTTTTATATTTTTAATTTATTCTATTTTTTTATTTTTTCCTTCTAAATTGATAACAATTTAATAAAAAACTAAATATCTATTTATTGTCTTAAGTTTTGGTTCGATTTCTCATATTTATCAAGGTAATTTATATATTTTTGTGTCTTTAAAATAGATTAAAATTTGATTGAGCTTTTCTAAAATTATCTAAATTTTTTTAATTTATCATAGTTTTTATTTATCTAATGCAAAATGAATTTATTATATTTGATTTAAAATTTTATTTCTCAAAGGCATTAATAATAATTTAATAACTTTTATTATTATAATGTCTTACTTAATTTATCTCCTTAAATAAAAGCACTTATCATATTCACTACAATATTTATAAATTATTTTCCTTTATATCAACTAAAAGTTAAAATTTCAGAAGCCAACAGTCATAAAAAAGGTAATTTACTTAATGCTTAATTAAAATTTTTATTAAACATAATAATAAATAATTATATACCTTATTAAATCATTTATTTCCAAATGATTTACAGCTAAATTATAAATAAATAATTATTCTGTTCATTCGTTACTTTTCAAATATAACATTTTCTAAATTTTGGTTTAAAGATTCTTAATATAGTTCTATATTTTTCTATCTCCTATATTAAATATTTTTGTCTTAGCTTTTCTATTTTGATGCTATTTAATAATATGTTTATAATTAATAATATTTAATGATATTTCTTAAAGAATTTTCTTTATTTATGTTTGCTATTTAACTGCTGATAAATAGAAAAATTTAATTTTAGGTATCTAATAAATCGGATTTTATCGCAATTAAGTCATAATAGCTTTCATAGAATTAAATTTTATTTTGCATAAATAAATAAAAATATAGAAAAATAATAGAAATAAATAATAAATTTAATTGTACCAAAAATATTGCTAGTAGCAATATTTTAAAGAAAATTTATTAGATAAATTATTATTTAAAAAATGTATTCAGTTGCTTCTTCTTAATAATACATCTTATATATTTCTCTATTTATTACTATAAATTTTTATATCTAAGTTGAAAATATTTTTTTATGGTTTTATTTGTATTTTCCTAAAAAAATTACTAAGATTTAAAATTTTATTTATCTTTTGATTTCTAAGAAATTTGAAGCATTTAGCTTAAAAATTTTAAATAATCATTAAATCACAAAAAATTTTAAGGAAGTGGAGAATAGTAAAAAAATTATTATTTTAGAACTTAAACTAAAGCATTTGAAACAACATCATGAATGGTTCTTCATAAAATAAAATATTTTTATTAATTATATCACTATTGCTGAGTAATACGCCATTACCTCTATTTAATTATGTTTAATTTCATCTTATTATATATTATTATATCTATTTTCTCATTCTTTATAAATATGTGGCAATCAGGTCGTGCCATGAGCTTAAATAAGGAGACTAAAAAATAATTGTTTGAAGATTAGAAAATCAAGTTTCAATTGTTTAAGGTTTTGAACTAGTTCGAGAAGATGCTTAATTATCAAGCTAAACTTAATCAAGTTGATCTAAATGTTAAATTGATATAATTACCATATGATATAATTGGTAATCAAGAGATGTTAAAAGAATTTTTTGCCTGCTTGAATATGATTCTTTTTAAAGATTCTTTTGGATAAACTCTGGAAATAAAATTAAGCAGCTAATTTAGAACTAAACGCGCTGAAGATTCTATTGCTTTAGTAATAAATTGTAAAATAAGAAATGCTTCTTCTTAAGATATTAAATATACTTGAAAAATCCTAAAATCAAATTTAGATAACAAATTTCTTTAGAATTTAGATTAACAACCTTATTTTGAGGAATTATGCTTCATAAAATTAGTTAAAAAGATGCAGGGAGAGATTAAAAAAATAAACTGGGATGAGATGAATAGATTCTTCTAAATTAAGATAAGCATTCCTTATTAAATTGATTTAAACGATTTATCTAAATGGTCAAGATCAAGTTCATAGTTTTTAGCTAAGGTAATTTATTAATTTAGAAGTTTAGTAAAATACTTGAAGAAAGCTTTTGTAGTGAAAATTTTTCTAGTGACGATGAAATTTTTAATGTTGGAAATTTACCATGATATATTTTCAAAGAAGATAGAAATCCTGGAATGATATTCATGAAACAACGGAATGAACCGAAAAAAAAATCGTAAGATTTAAATTTTAGTATCAAAGATAAATTTAAAAGTAATACTTATAAAGATTTTATTGCTGAATAAAATTAGAGTGAAAGTACTAATTCCAAAACATAATCTTAGCAAAATAAATAGTAAAGAATAAAGAAACTAAGAAGCAAGATGAAATAATATGATTTGACATTTAAAAATAAATTTGCTGAAAAAACGAAATGAGTATAAGCATCATCTTAATTTAATACCTTTTATTTATAAAATATTTATATATCTCATTTTATCATTTAATATTTACACTTTAAGTATTTGAATCTTGTTTAATTGAAGATTATTTTTATTTGCCTTGTAAATGTAGAGAAGATATTATTTATTATAAACTAAGTCATAAAAATCATTTTTTTCAATTATAAAAGAATCACAAACCTTACCAACTAAAATAAATTTTATTCATATATATCTTAAAAAAGCTGATTTCAATAGTGTATTCAAAATGCTAATATCCATACATTTAAATTTGTGCTATGATATTTTTAGACAAAATGAATAACTTAAAATAATAGAGTTTTAATTAACTTATGAGATAAAACAAAAGATAACTAAAATAATTCCAAACTTATTTTAAATAATATATTTAATAAAATTTTAGGAAATATTTGTGATATAATACTTCCTTTAGTTACTTTATTGATTTTATTTAGGAATTATTTTCTAAAATTAGTTTTTTGGTCAGTTCTTAGGGAATTAGTTGTAATTAATATTTTATGAATTTATGAAATTCAATAAATATATAATTAATAACTACAATTGAGTAACTAGATTTAACATTACACTGATTTAGAGATAGTAAAATTCTATTTAATATAGACTTTAATTATTGCTATGATAATCTTTCACTTAATATAACTAAATAAAAAATGTTGAATTTAAGTTTGAGTATTTTTATTTTTATAATGTATTATTTGTATATAATATTTTATAATAGAAAATGTAGATTATAATATTTAATATATAGAGTACATTCAAACAAATAATTTCTTTAGTAAAATCTAGAAATATAAGCTATTTTATTACTTTTTAATCAAATATTTCAAAGATATATAACTATATCAATAAGTTGAGAGTTATAGAGATTAGGAAAATTAAAGTAATATGAAATTAAAAATTCTTAAATCTAACTATTTAAAATAAATATTTTTGCTTTTATATTGTTAACTTTTTCTAGCTAAAAGTATTCCTATTATTTTATTTTATTTTCCAAGTATAATTTTTCAATTAATGTAACTAACTGATTTTGATATAGATGAAAAGTTCTTGGAAACTAGCAAGTTTAAGAAAATAAAAAAAAAAGTAGAAAAAATTTTAAAAGGAAAAATTATTAAAGCATATGATTTAGGAGTAGCAAGTATCAATCAAATATTAATATAATAAATATTAATTTGTTTCGAACTATAATAATTTGAAAAAGAGTTTAATAAATCTAAAGTGTATATAACATCCATAGAATAATTGCATCAACTTTAATTAAATTTAAGGGATTTTTTATTTAAAGATATTAAAAAAATTTTGATTAAAGTGCACGAAGCACCTCAATGGCAAGTAGCACTGTAAAAATGTAAGTTATTAAAGTTTCATTGGATCAAATTATTTCCTTGAGATCCTTCGTCTATCTGTGGGTAAAGTCGCATCTCTTCGTCATCCAAGCAAATGACACCTACAGACAATTAAATATTCAATTACCAAGCTTTGATAAAGTGGCTAGTCTGGTTCATCATTTACATTCTTTGGTCTTCAGTCAGGTTCATCATTGGAATTTTTGTCAATCATCACTTAAAGTAATTTTTAAACTATTAAATTAAATTATTATAAAATAATGTCTAATTTATTATGAATTTAAAGCATAAAACTCAAAATACTAAGATTTACCAAATTTGAGAATGAAAGATATGATTATTTTATCTTTCTAATAATCATATATCTTCTTTTACTTATTTTAACGTCTTAAATATTTTTATGTTATCATTTAAAAAATATAAAAATATATTCTATTTTATATTTCTTAATAATTATTCTAAACTCAAATTACATTTTAAATTTATTTGATTATTAAATTTTTTTAATTAATTAAGAAAATTAAAAATATTCAAATATTTTATTTTAATAAAGAATTAATGCTTATTGTAAATTTTCTATTTTATTTATAATGTAAATTAATTATTTTTAGCATTAATTTGGTTATTTGGAAATGTTTTTAACTTTATTATTTCTAATAATTATTTAGCATATCGAATATATGCATTAAATGAATAGTTCTTCTAAATTTTAAGAAATTTTTGTCATTTGTCTATTTTCACTACACAATCCTTTTGATATTAAAATAAACTAGAAATAAACTCTTCCAATAAATTACCATTAATAACAAAATTGTGATGAAAATAACGTTAATTTAAGATCTTTTAATGACAAAAATTATAAAATAAAATAAAAAAATAAGCTATTTTTCATTTTATAAAATGATTCATCTTATTTTATTTTACTAAATAATAATTTTTGTTTTTGTTCTATACTTAATAACTTTTTATTTCAAAGTTGAAAATTTCATAAAGGTAACTTAGTTTAAAAACTCTGTTATATATTAAAATTAAAAATAAAGATTTAGATTTGAACATAATTAACTTTATAATAAAACAAATTTTAGAGAAATAATAAATGTTTCATATTTTAATAGTTATTAATAAAGAAAATCTTAAATTAAATAAAAAATAGTTTAAAAATGTATAAGCGAGATATTAATAACTAATTCATTTTTATTGCTACATCAAAATACATAAACACGAAAAAATAAAATTTTTTATTATTGCTTTATCTTTTATATTAGCTCAAATAATAACTTAAGAGGAAAATTTATCATTTAATAGTAAAGCAATCTTCAATTTAAAAGATTAAATATCCTTATTTTCAAATTTCTTCATATTTTTATATATATTAATTCCTATGATTAAGTAAAAATTCTAATGAAATTTTAAAATTTAAGTTTATTCATAAATTTAGAAAATTATGATGATTCAATTCAAATGTTTATTTCTTAATTTTTGGCTTTCAAATTTATTAATCTAAAAATAATAAAGAAGCCTTATAAAGAGACTTGAAACCCTTAAGATGCTTTAATTTAGCTAAGACTTATTTTATTTCTTAAAAGTTTTATTCATAAATATTATTTTTTAACATTCAAGTTTAAATTTTGCTTGATTTCAATTTCTTATATAAAAATTTAGTAGTAAATGGTATCCTTAAAGCTAATTAACTTAAAAATCATTCACCCTTAGTCAGTATTTCAGAAGTGAAGATATTTTTATTTTCTTACTAAATAGTTATCTATAACTCCTTACCTTAAATTTTTTCTTCTTTATTTAATAATTTAAAGATATTACTAATTCTATTACTTTTACAAATTCAGTCTTGCATTGCTTAGCAAAACATTAAATTCTTAAACAAAAATAGTTTATTTTTTTACATTTATATAGTAAAACGATTGTAATTGAATGTATATAAATTTAATATTTGATAAAACTTAAAATAAAAGAGTTGCTAAAATGACAATGAGAGAATTTATTAATTTTAGTAATAGTAAAATATACTTAAATTTATTTCTTTATATTATAATTTATTTATCATTTAATCAATTAAATGTTTTAAGAATTGTTTTAATTATTTAATGAAAATACACTAACTTTATATAAAAAATTTATTGAAAGTCATCGGTGAAAAATTTCTCCAATAAAAGTTAAAATATTCGATTGCAATAGCTGATTATGAAATATTAAAATATAATATCATTATTAATATAATTAAAGTTTTTAAAATTCTTAGTTTATTGAAAGACGTAAATCTTTTTTGTTTTAAATCACTTTGTTTTTCAATTTTATAGTAATAAAATGAGGGGGCAATCTGTAAATTAAGTTTACATTGATTATTTTATTTTTGTTTAATTATTAGAAGCTAAATAATTATGCATTAGATAAATATAATAAAATAAAACAATTTTATAAGTCAAACTCTTAGAATAAATTATACTTTCTAAAATTTATAACTATATGATATCTTTTGAAAAAATACTAAAATATATCAAATTTAAGATAATTTACATAAATAAAATAATTTACTTTTATCTATTTAATAATTTAAATCTTTTTATCAATTAAATTATGAAGAAGAAATATCTATTTATAAATCTAAATATTAATGCTTTTTTAATTAATCTAATTATAAAATTATTATTTTTAAGGAAAATTTTTCACAGGATAATTTTGGAATTTTAATTTAATAAAGTAAATTTGAATTTTTTACTAATTAATTAATGATAAAAATAAATAAAATAAAATTTATATTAATAATTATTAATTAATTAAATAAAGGTTAGATTATCATTTTTAATATAATTAAAATAAAATAATATTTTATACTTTACTAAAAATCACATTTTACCTTGAAAGTATAACAAAATTAATCATAAACAATTTAAAAAATAAATCAAACACTAACTATATTTATTTTTAAAATTTTAGAATTCTTTGACATACTGTTTTTCTCTCAAAGCTAAAAAGGAATAAAATATTAGAAAAAAAATTTAATTATCATGATACAGAAATTATTCCATTACAAAACTTCAAATTTGAGACGATTTATTATTTTATCTCTTATTAAACTTTTTTATTTTAATAAAATGTAAAATTCTTTTCTTATAGCAAATATCTCTAATCCTAGGAGAGTTTAAATTGTTCTGTTCCACTTAAAATCCTTTGGTTGATATCTTTAAATTTTTTAAATGATTAATAAACTATATTGGTATTTCAAAGGTATATTTTAATTTATTATATTTAATTTATTCTTTTATTTACTATGAAGATATTGAAAAATATTAACTTAAAAATTTGAAATATTTTATTGTTTTACATCATAATATAACTAATCTTAAAATTCTAAACTTATTCATTTTTCTTATCATTTTTTATTTTTATTTATGTTATAACTGACTTGAGGCCTAATAAAAAATAGAATTAGTAAAGTTTTGGAAAGCTTAATAATTAAATTGATTTTAAATAAAAATGTAATAATTAAAAGAAATTAAATTAATAGATATAATATTTTAATAAAGATTTAAAATATTATTATTAAATAAATGAAGTTATACTATAATAGTTTAATTATTATTTAAATAAACATTAAATAAATTTAAAATGTTATAATTTCTCTCAATTATTTAAAAAATTATATTTAATTTTATCTAATACATTAATTCTAAAAATGATTGCTTAAAGATAATTATAAAATATTAAGTTAATTTTTAGGATTGTTATAATCTTTAATAATTAAATTATATAAAACTATGCAAGCGTTGATAAATAATTAAATAAATGGTAAAGATTAAAATTTAATTTTTTTCTACTTTTTATATTAAAAATGCATGTTAATTATATAATTATTTCTATTTTTCATCTTCTAAATATTGTCAATTAATTAAGATTTTGCTCCAACTCAAAATCTTAATTTATTTCAAACATCTAAATTTTAACTAAATCTAAGTTAGATAATTGTAAAAGATGTAAATATCTCATAAAATGAAAAAAAATATATACTTAATTTATTTTTTTTATAGAGATTATCCATTTAAACATAATTAAAATTTCAAATAATATCTTAGCAATATAAATATTAAGAAATTTCATATATTTTTAAATTTACTAAAGGAAATATTTAAAAATTATAAACTACTTATTTATTAATTAAAAGAGTAGTTTCAAACTTATATTTATAAAATAAAATAAATTTTCCTTTCTTTAAAATCTTAAAATTTAAGAATATAAAGTAAATTATTATAACTTTAATTCATTTATTTTAAAAATCTTTAAAAGAGATATTTAAAAGAATCTCTTAATATTAACTTAATATTTTATTCAAACCTTTTTTTAATATAATTAAGAATTTAACATTTTAGGAATTTATTAGAATTTTAATTTATAAGCTGCGATTTTAAAACATAATAAATAAGTAAATTTTAGTAAAATTTGAATTTGAGCAATTAAAAATTAATAATATTATATAATTTTATATTTATTATCACATTGTTTATGTTCAAATCTTTTAATTTAAATTTTTATTAAATTTTAGATTTTTAATTTTTAAACATATAAGAATTTTCTTCCATTCACTAAAATTTTTGTTGAACATTTTAGAAATGTAAATATTTATTTGATTTTTGATTTAATTTATATTAAATATTTGAAACAATTTATATTTTAAATATAATCTTGATAAATTTAAATAACTATATAAGTAAATTTATTTTATTATTTTACTCAAAAAAAAATGATTTTTATAAATAGTTCTATTAAATTATAAAAACTTTAAATCCTTTACTTAGATTATTATTCAAAATTAAAATATTTAATTTTAATAGCATTATAAAATAAAAATATAATGCTTTTTATGAATTTAAATTTAATAACCTAAAACAGAATAATATAGATATTTACTTTTTAAAAGATAGATAAATGTTTATATTAATATTTTTTGTTTAAATATTTAATATTATTCTAAAGAAAAACTTTTAATTTATTCTTTTAACTTAAAAATTTAATAAATTCGTTTATTTTTATCACTTTTTATATGAATTATTAATAAATTTGAATAAATGGAATCATTAAAATAACAATAAGTTTAAAAAATTTCTTGCTTAAATATTTAATCAATTATTTTAGCTTAAAAATTAAGTTATATCTTAAAGAATTTTTAGATTCATTTCTCATTTTTCATTTTTTTATTATTTTGATATTTTCATATAAATTTTTAAAATTTTTTATTATTTTATAAATTTTACAATAAAATGAAAAAACAAATTAAAAATCGATATCCTTGGATAATTTTGCGCCATTTACATCGATCCCCAAAGTTATTCGAAGGTTAATAAAAAAGTTTATTTGTTCCTTTTCAGAACTTGATTAATCCTCTTTATTAAAATTTCCTCTTTAAAAATAATCTTATTCTTTTAATCTGTAGATCATATCCATTTCATTACAGTACAAAACTTTTTGGTTTTTCTTATTCTTTTCTAGAAATTTTTTTCATCTCTTTAGTTCCTTCTTTCAGTTCTTCTTTAATTCTTTTTGAATTTAAGGAATTTTAAACATCTTCTATATAGAAATTTTGTTGACTTGCAGTAATAATACAATTAATTCCTCTTTTTCTAAGATTTTTTACTTCTTCTATAATTATTCTGTCAATTATTTAATGCGATTCAATTTGCGTTTTAGATTTTGTTACTGTTTTGCTATTAATTTTATCTGCTCTTTTAGTCTTTTATTTTTTTTTATTATAAATTTTTTAAACAATTTCCGTCTTGCTGTAAAGACCAAAAAGCATTAATTATCTTTCTTTAACTTTTTAATGCTTTTTTACAAATTCAGTGCTATTTTAGTTAGTTATTCTATGGTCGAATATTTGGTAAGAAAGAATTCAGAAATTTTTTTGTAATACTAATTTTGTATACTTCCGAGATTTGTCTTCTGTGTCAGGAGATTCATAAAGATCTTTCTTATCAATTTTTATTCTTCTATTTGATATAGCTTCTTTGCAGCTGAATAGAACCATTTACAATACCTGAATTTTTTTTCAAAATTTTTTCTATAAAAAATAGAAAAACAGAAATTTGTGGTTTGGTTTGATAAAAAACCTGAGATAGACAAGAAGTTAAGACCTATTTGGTTATTTTTATTAAGAAATTTGATGATAATTATAAAAATTTTAATTGATTTTATTCACTTTATCTAAAGTCTTTGAGTTTTTATAGTAGAATAATTTTAAATTCATTTTAATTATTAATAAAAAAAGTAGATGCTAAAATTTTATAAATTTCTAAAACTTAAAATAAAAATTACTTAAAAAATGATGATTTAAATATTAATTTTCACTAAGTTTTATTTTAAAAAATAAACTTAATTATAATTTTTTAATTTATTCTTTATGTATAAAATAAAGAAAATTTTTTAAGATATAAGATCTAACCTAATAAGCTTATTAATTTAGTATAAATTAAGAAAAAGTTATAATTATAGAGATAATTTTTTATATTTTTCTTTTAGAAAATTTAATTATTTTGACATAATCTCCTTCTAAATCTAAATAAATTGCAGGAAAATAATTTTTCTCCTAAAAGTCTATTTAATTAAAAACTGCTCTATGCTTATTTTATTCTATTTCATAACTTTCAGTTTCTTTATTCACATCAAATTCCATTGCACAGTATCATTATTATAAATTTCTTTTTCAGTATATTTTCTATTTTTATAATTATTTCCAACACAATTATCAATGAATAAAGAAATTCATTTAGCTGGTTCCAAAATCAATTACTAAAGAATTTTCAATCAGTTGAATCACCTGTATTACCTATTCTTATGCAACCTAATTTTGTGAATCTAACTTAAAAATGATTGTATAAATTTATCATTTTTAAGCTTTAAATTCAAAAGTGCATTTCCACTTTCAGATATTTTTTTATTTCCAACATTCTACATATGTAAAGGCTTTAGTAGCTTAAATATATTCTTCATTTTACCTTTATTAAATTAAATTTTATTATATAGATATTTCATTATTTCATATTAAATCATAAGCATTCCTAATTTATTTAAAAATAGTCCTAGTTAATTAGCTTAAATAACTTTACAAAGTTACCTAAGTTTGAGTATTCTAGTAAAAATAATTGCTTAAATCAAAATTCTGTATAATTAAAGTTTTAGTTTTATAAAATAATAATAAATTAAAGTGTATATAGCTTATAAAATTAACTACTAAATAATTAAACTTCTATTACAAAGAGAACTATCCTTAGTAGTTTTTTTAGTTTTATATATAACTTTAAATTTTATTTAAATCCTTGCTAAGTTATGCTTAGTTTATAGCTTATTTAGATATTATTATTTCTAAGAAACTTATTATTGATATTTATTAAATAGATTATTTAGTCTCTTTAAATTACTAAGCTTTTCAAATACAAATATTTCCTTAATACAGATATAAAGCAACTCTAGATTAAGAAGATGATAAATTTAATTATTTGATAAATATACCATTCAATAATGAAAGAGAGCAAGTTTACTAAAAGAGAATAGTTTTTATCTAAAATACTTATAAAAGACTCTTATTAATATTTTATTTAATTGAAATTGAGCAATAAATAAATAATGCGTCTATTTAATAAAGCAAGGCTTAAGAATATGCAAAAATAAATTTTTAGTATTTATATAGAGAAATTAATAATTATCTAGCTTAAGAGATAATTGTTACTAATAAAAAATACAAAGTCTATAAATTATAAGATGAAGCATTGCTCATAATTCTAATTAAAGTGCTTGTATGAAAGAAAATTAGAAAAGAAGTTAATAATAAGTCAAGCAAATAAAAAATTAAATAGTAAATAAATCTTATACTTTAATCTTAATTTTAGACTTAAAACACTTTTATATGTCTTTAATTGCAATAATTGTTTCTTCATATATAAATATTAGTAAACTTTTTTAAATTGGTTTTTAAATTTTATCTTGGTCTTAAGTTTGCGAGTTTCAAAATGTAATTATTAAGTATATGCAAAATCTTCTAGCTTTGAATTTATTAATTTCAAAGATTTATTTTTAAGATTTAGGTAATTATTTTTTATCATATAATGACTTTATTTATATTTACCTTTATTGCAAATTTAAAAATCTATTAGACTTTAATATCTTAGGATGGTTAAAATTTAGTTAAATAGACTTTTAAATAAAAAAATGTAGACATTTAGCCTTTTGCTAAACAAGTGTAAATTTCTAAAATTTAATAGGCGCTTAGAGATAATTTATTCTTACTTTATTTTAAAGCTTATTTAATATAATTTACTTTAATTTTAAACTTTATTTTTAGAATAAGAGTGAGATAATTTGTTTTCTTTGTGACTCTTAAGTAATTATTTTAATTAAGTGCTTTATCTTTTAAATCTTAATAAAATGAGAATCTCTAAAGTTTATTATTTTGCTTTTCCTTTGATTCTTATGATACCTTTTATTTTCTATTTTCTAGAATTAAAAAAGAAGAATCCTTAAAGTTTATTTAAGTGGAGTAAATGTGATGCTTAGAGTGACTAAACTTTAAAAGTTAGCTTAAAAGATTAGAAGATAGCAACTATTAAAGATTTTGGTGAGGTTAAGCAAAACATAACCTGAATTAGAAATAAATAATGTAAATCACCAGAAGGGATTTTAATTAATTTAACTTGAGATTAATAATTTATAATTCATGGTCCATTTAACTCATTTGATTTTCCTGAACTACTTATTTCTCTATGAATCTAATTTTATTTTGATAACTTTTCTCCCTTCATTAAGTAGTATAAAGATACGTTAGGAGATGCTATAAATGGAAAAAGATATGCAATTTTAGGAAATAAGATATAAGGATGTGGATAAAATAATGATTACTGGGGGTATTTTCTATATCTAGTTTCTGTTTTTGATTCTTCTACAAAATGAAGAATACTCCTTGAAACAGGTTCTGATAAAGGTTGTTAGTACATAAGCAGTAAATAGAATATAAATAGTAGAATCTGGTACAATGTGCAAATACTTCTTACAGCTTAAGGCTCAACCTTAAACTCACAGAAAAATAATAGCAGACCAAAAGCTTAACTTAGAGTAAACGAAGAAATAATTACAGTTACAGATGAGTTATACTATAGACTTATGTAAACTGGGAGACGTTTTAGAATTGGAGTACAAGTGATAGAGAAGTAGCCAATTTCTTAAATGAGTAAGGAAATAGTGGGAAATACTAATTCCTTTATATTTAAAAACTTTTACATTCAAAACAAATATTAAACTCTTAATCCTGAAGCTTACTATGATGACGCTGCTTTTAAAAGCAGTATCTCTAATTCCTTAAAATAAGTTGCAATTAGAAACGAATTTCTCAATTACTTTCAAAAGGCTAAGAGAAGAAATAAAGAATCAGTTATATCTTAAGCATGGCAAATAAATAAATATCATTATGGCTAGGTAAAAAATCTAGATTTTCATTCAGGAATTTTCTATTAAGAAAATAAATGTCCTTAAGTATAAATGGATGCATAGTACGATATTTATAAAGTATTGCTTAAGTAATATCAAATTATGGTTGAATAACTAGAACTAAAATCCGATGAACTGTATCCTATTTTGTTACCTGTTTTCAAAAGAGTGAAAATACTAATTAAAACACTGTAATTTCTAGAGCAAGCAGATAATATAAACTAAACAATCATTATAATCTCTTAGGATTCTTAAGATGAAAACGTTACTCAAGTAATAAAGTAATTTTAAGCAAAGAAGAAGTTAAATATAATACACACTCTCTCTCCAAAGTAGTAGCCAACACAACAAATTAAAATGCAGAAAGTTAATGAATATAGAGCAGCTTCTAATGCTTTTTTCTTGTTAAATTTCACATTTGGTTACTTAAAGGCTAAGTCTGCCATTTGATTAGAAGATGATATTTGATTATCAACTGATTTCTATGAGTATGCTAAATGAGTAAATTAAGAAATAATGCATAATCCTTCTTTTGGCAAAAGAGTTGGTTTTGTTCCCATTACAGGTAATATGAGAAATGTTACGGAAAGGAGAGATTTATATTAATTCTTTGTAAACAAAATTCATTCATTCTGAAGCTTTATTTTACCAGATTATATGTGGCCTGATTTTAAAGCAATATTTGGTTATTGTGATTGACCAGCCAGAATGGGAGAATATTTTAGTATAAACCTAAAAAAAACAATTATATCCCCTTTAATTCCTAGAGGTAAGCACTCTAGTTTTCTTGGTAAAGACAATATACATTCCAGGCCTTACCTTAAAAATTTGCAAGATATTTCAATCAACTTAAAGCTAATTAACTTTACTGTAAAATATAAGAACAAAAAGCCCTAACTCTTATAACCAACTTACTAAGCCTAGAAAGTATTTGACGAATATACTCATTCATGGGATTATTTCATAAGGCTATTTAATAACACTATTTAACTAAGCAACTTAAAGCTAAATTTTAATTATTGATTAAACTCATAATCTAATATAAATACTTAGCCCTTTATATAAAATATAGCAAGAATCACTATTAGAGAGATAAATAAAAGTTATAATTAAATAGTTTATTATATCTTTATCCTAAGCTTAAATATTACTGCTTATACTACAAATCTTTATTATTCTATATTAACAGGATTTATTATAATTGCTAGCTATCATTATATCCTTTCATTTACTAGAAGATGTAAATATTATTACTATTTAAGGTTGTTTTGCTAATTAAATGGATCTACTTATTTAATAGTTGTAAACACTAAATTTGAATGAGCTATATTAATTATAAATTAGCTTCAAGTACAAGCGCGTAAAGTTATATAAGAGATTCTTCTTATATAAGAGCTTTTAATTAAGTTTTGAATGTATGTATTATCTTTAAACAACGCTCAATATTTTCAAGTTATCGACAAACCTTTTTTAAAGTTATTTCTTCAAGCGGTATTAAAAGTATGATAAATTAATCTGAGAGACATATTAGTTTTCATAAGAAAAAATTTAGACTAAAAGTTTAAATGAATCAAGATACTAAATAATTAAATCTTTAACATCTTCATCTCTTAAAAAGCTAATTTTTAATATTCTTTAGACAATTTCTTTAAAATCTATTTAAGTGAATATTTTATAGCTACTGCATAATAACGTAAAATAGATATTTAAAGCATGGTTGAGTGCAAGTATATTAATATTAAATTGAAACGCGAAATCAACTTTATTGACAAATTTAATCTGAAAAAATTAATGTAAAGCTAGTTGTTTCTCTACTAAATCAATTGCTTTAGTTTAGAGTCTAATCCTAATAAATCAAAACTTAAAGAAGTTTACTTAATCTTTAATTCAAAGATAATCAACTCTAATATAGTTAAATTTAGGGATCAAGTATCTAATGGAATAATACCACAGCATATTCAGAATAAGGCATAATAAATTATACATGTGTAAACTTCATTATGTTTAGAAAACAAAGAAGTAGTCCTTTATATTTAATAATCTTTATTTAGAAATGCTGCTAGCACACGCAACCTTGTTCTATTAGCTTGCTACCTATTTAATGTTCTTATTAATTTGTTATTATTTTTGAGGACTTTAATTTCTAATAAGGTTATAAATAATAGTCATTTAATTTTCTAAAAGAATTTGCTTTTATTCATTTTGCTGCTTCGCATCAAGCTGTGTTTATTACTAATATGATGTTCCGAAAATTTTGATTTTAGTTTTTAATAAGTAAAAGCATTTTTTGTTATTTGATAGATCAATTAATTAATATACAAAATAACTAAGTACAATTTCTTTGACAGACATGTGAAACCTAGACTTTTATGCTTTTTAAAGTTTCTTAAAGCAAGTAATAAAATAATCTTGCTAGAAAGATAAATTTCTAATAAATTTTATTTAATAAAAGCTAATAATAAACATTTTCAATCAAGATCGAGCATTTCTGATTTTATGGTAATTAATATGTTTTTGTTTGTTTTTTTTGGAATAAATTTGAAAAAAATTCATAATTGTGGTAATCAAAGCATAAATACAATGTATCTTAATATATTTTAAATTAAAAAATTTCTTTAATAGGATATAAAGAACATTCTAAAATAAGAAAAATATATCATAAAAAAATTCTAAATTTTAATTATTAGATTTAAAGATTTAAATGCTTTTAGATATAGCTTCTATTAATCTTTTATTACTATGTTTCCTTTATAGACTTAATTAAATTTAGATTTTTTAGTTTAATCTAATCATATTTTTAATTATTTTTAGTTTATCATTACTTCATATTTGCTCTTTCTTTGAATTCGTTAAACTTCTTTTGTGCGAAATCCAAGCCATAGATTTTCTAAATGTCACCAGCAGAAATTTAATGAGGACAATTTTGCATTGGGCAAGTCAGTCCATACCCTCATTCTCCAGGTCCAACGAAAAAATGGCCGTTTGTTTTAGTGTATAAAAATTCCTTTATACTTTCCTTGCAAAACGTATGCTTACACTCTAATTCAATAATGGTGTCATTTAACTTAAAACACTTGAAAAAACATTTACTTTTTTAATATTCAAGATAATCCAATTAATTAGCTTAGTTATTTTAGGGATTTTATTAAGGAAATTAATTTGTATTTTAATTTTCAGCTTAAAACTTATTTTAAAAGTATTAAACAGATCTTTAGCTTGCTTTATCTTACATCTCTTTGAATTTTTATTCTCCAATTATTTATTTTATTAATTGTTCTTAAATCTCCTAATTACAAACAGTACATTTAGCTTTCAGATCTAAAGGATCTCCTTCAGCTTATAAGTAATTTCCATTAGTTTAAATTTTTATCTTATTCTCTATGCATTCTTTGTTAAAATAATGTCCACAACTTAGGTAAATTAACATTGATTCCTAGAAATCTTATTTGCATATCTAGCATTTTTGTAAATTTGAAGAATAACTTTTCTATATTTATCCTTATGGTTAAATATCATTAGCAGGAGTTTTAGTTTTTTGATATTAGCAATCAACTTGTTATATAAGTTATGCTTATTCATTTTTTAAACTTTCTTATTCTCCCTACTTTAGTTCTTAATATTCATAAAAAGGAAGTGATTTCATCCATACTTAATAATTATAAAGTACTTTTTACTCTTCATGTTTTCTTAACTATGAATTTCATCCATCTACAAGGGACATTTAATTATTATAAATAATATCATAATGGCCTGGCTTATACAATATATTAACTATAGGACACAAACCTTTCACTTTTAGAGTTTCGAAATGTAAAGCTTCTTAATGTTTTCTGTCTATAGTAACTATTTCTAATTTTACATTCAAAATTACTTATAAAGGTCCTATTATAATTCCCTCTGCTTCTTTACCCATCGTTAAAGAATCTTTTATTATTTATTCAAAAGGTTTCTAGCAGAATCCAATGAAATGTTCTTTGTGTATTTCTAAGTAGTTTGCTGTAAGAGTTCTCATTTCCCATACAAGAGCTTCATCTTATTCACTTTTATTTTAGTATAATTCTTAAAATAGATATTCGTTTAAATATTTGTCTCCCTACTGTTTTCTTTATAATAAGTTTCTAAGTAGACTTATAGAGATATTTCTTAGTTCTTAGTTTTTTCCATTGTTATCTCTTCTAATAGAGAAATATCCATATCCTCCACTAAATTTTGTTAATAAACACTGTAATTCATCTGTTTATGTTGTAATCCTTACTAAGTGCTCTAAAAATGCGAATCCAATAGCTCTAAAGTAGCAGTTACCATCGCCTCTTAATTGTCTAAAAGTATCATATTTTTATTGAAGTTAGTTAATAATAATTTATATATTCTAATTATACTGATATTCTTATGCTAAATCAGATAAATTCTTTCTTTAATAGACTTATTATAAACTAGGCTAATTTTAAAATTAATTCATTATTTGCTAATTTATTGATTACGACTATGAATAAACTGGTGGAATGGATTTTTGAATTTAATAATTAATAAGATTTCCTTGCATATCCACTAATTATGGTGTTTAAGAATTTTAAATTTACTTCTTCTCAAACTCTAAATTTTATTTATCTTTAGCCAATTATAAATTCTTTTGGGTTAATGATTCAATTTCTTTATCTTTTTATTGTATTTTATTTTGTAAATATTAAAATTCTTATCTGCATTAACTTAAAGAAAAGTTTAAATTCTATATTTCATTAATGTTTTTTACTATGTTTTCATCTTTCTATTTAACTTATGTAATCAATTCTTAAATTTATATATTAATTTTATTATACTATTCTTACTTTTATGATAATTGATTTTCTTGCTACTAAATAGTTTGAGATTAGAAACTAAGAGTTTGTTGCATCTCCGTTAGTTGCTAATATAATTAATTTATTTTTTAAATTTCGTTCTGTTGGTTTCATTCTTATTTCTGCAAGATTTGAAGTTAACTATCTCTAAATTCTTGTTCTCTTTTTTCCCAGATTTATTTCTATGCTTCAAGTTATTAAATATAATTAACTTACTGTTAGCTTGTTTATTATAAGCTTATATTATTATTTTCTAAAAATTTATTTTATTATTAAAGATTTTAATATTCTTAGATTACTCTCTAGTTAGTGTTTTTTTCTATTTGTATTTATTTTTAGACTTCTTCTTGGCTTTTTGCTAATTCTTAGTTTTTTTGAGACAAGTCTTGGATTTAAGATTCAAGTATATTTATTTTATCTTTTGAGTTTTATAACTAGTTTTTTAGATCAGATATTTCCATTTATTGGTAGTTAACATGACCAAAGTAAAATTAGCTACTTTAGCTTTATTACCTTAAAGTCTTTTGCCATTAGTTTTAAAACTCTTATAAATGTCAGTTTTAACTTAGTGTTAGATTTATAAACTCTTAAGCAGTAAGGAAAGAAGCATTATCATTTAATAATTAAACTACTTTCTCTTCTTATATTTAAATTTGCTAGAATCTAATAATATTCTACAAAGAGCTCTCAATTCTTTATACTTCTTAAAAATTTTGAATACTTTTCTACTATTTTTCGTATTCCAAAATGATTAAAATGCTCTCTAAAGCTTATTCAAGATTTTGCTAATGTGACTTTAAATCCTTAGTTTTAGTAAAATAATAATTCTTTTTTTGGTTCAACAGTTCTTTTACAAAATGATTAGAAATTAACTCTAGACTTAATTGTATTTATTATGAGACTTCGTTTATTCGATTTCTTATTATGGTTGCTTCCTAATTTTTTTATAGAATTTCTTCTTTTTAACTTTTGAAAATCTGCATATTTTGCTATATTTGCTAGATTAACTTCTCTTTTAAGATCTACTCATTTTATTGATTTTGGTACAAGATTGCTGCTATACTGAAATCTGTTCTTTCAAGAATTTGATCAACTTTCATCTCATAACTATTTAGTCAACCAAGCATTAAACAGATTTCTTTTAAGTTATCTGCTATTTGCAGCATACAACACATATAATATGGCCACAATCCATTTTAATAGGAATATTTTTTTGAAGATTAAACTGCTCTTTGCATTGAATGCATGCAGTTTAACTTTACTACTAAAGAGAAATGCTTATTTAGCTACTTTCTCCTTCCATTTATAAATTTAAGTTTTTAAAGCAAGCTATTTTATTTTAAATTCCTTATAGATAAAAATCTAAAATAAGAGAAGCTTAAATAATTATTTTCGATGTATTGTCTAACAAGTAGAGACAGCATAAAATCCTACTACAAGCATAGTCTATTCTAAATATCTGAAAACTAGAGAGAAGTTTGTTTATAAGAATGTAACGCTTGAAAATAAAAATTGCAATAGAATAAATTAAATAAGGAATTATGATCAAATTAGCTTTTGATTGATTTGCTAAAACTTAAACTTAATTATTTCTATTATTTTATCCTCTAAGACTCTTAGATAATACCAAGTCTCATTTAAACTAGAATAACGAAGTAGCTATTTAATAATGTAGTAAGTGCTCTATTCATTAAGATACCTTCCCCTTTTTTAATTTATCTTAGAATTAATTAAATGTCTGCTTTAAAGTGAAGATCAAAGCATTCATAATTAAATCTTCTAAAATTAAGAGAAATGCTTAAAAATGAAAACTTCTTAGACTAATCATAACTTTAGTAGCCTATATTATATTCTTTAGTCTTTAAGGAATAAGATACTCCAAAATAAACTTTTATGGCTAAAGAAAATATTGTTATAGCATTCTTATGGACAAAAGATAAGGAAAAGTTTTAATTTAAAGCAAAATACCTTATTTCAATGAGTTCAAACTTATAAAAAATGCAAAAACTTAAAATAACTAAAAAGAGATTTAGCCTAGTTTGAGTTAAGGTAATAAAATAATGATTTATATTCTAGAGCTAAGATTTAATTAGGTAAATAAAATAACTCTATAATTATTCTTTTAAACTTCCAAAGTATATGATACTAAAAGCTTTGCTTACCTTTAATTATTATTGCTGGTTATTAATAGTAGAAAAACTTATAAAGAAGAAATAAAAACTTAAAAATCTTAATTAATGAAGATATCTAATAACTTAATTTTACATTTAAAAGCTTTAGGAATTAAATAAAATATCTGGTAAAAGTCTAATTTAACTAATATAAATTTAGTTAAAGAGATTGAAAACCTATTATTATTAAGTACTTATATAGATAAAATTTATTATTTTAAAAATAAAATTAATTCTAACTAAAATCTATCTTCGTTTTGTTTATCATTAACTTCTAACAAATAAAGACTTTTAAAAAAATTAAATAGCGAGAGTTTTTAATATGCTTAAAGAAGCATCTATATTATAATAAATAAAAAACTATTTAATTTATAAATTCAGAAAAACTAGAAATTATACCTTTAATTTAAAATTTTATGATTTTTATTCTTAAGAAAAGTTAGAAATGAAGAAAACATTTAGTTTTCTTTCTAAATTTATTTACTAAGCATGTTAATTATTAAGACTAAAAAAAATAAAAATGTGCTGCTTATATTAAATGTCTAATAGATATGTATTTCTATTTTTGTTTTATTTGAGATTAGAATTATTATTTATCCTTTTATTCTATAATACTGATTTGCAAATTAAAGAAAATTATTTGATTCTTCTTGTGGCTTTTCAAATGTCTTGACATAAAGCAAGCTAAGCAAGTAAACCTTGTACAATTTATTTTCTTTCTTGATAAAATAATCGTAATTATCTACCACTTTTATCATCCTCACCTAAATCTATAAAATTTTATTTTTTATAAAATTTAAATTTTCTTAAATTTAAAATACTTAAACCAATTCTTAATGCCTCAAGGTGATTATAAAGAAGCCTAATTGAATTAGCATAGGCTCATAATTTTTAGTCTATGAATGAATAATAAAGAAATGTAAGTTATAGAATCATACAATGGTATTAAATAGAAATAATTAAAACTCTTTGTATAAATAAACTAACTAATAAATAATAAAAACTATTAAAAAGATTTAAATGCACATATACTGTTTATTATCATTAAATTATCTTAAAGTTATATTTATTAATTTAATATCATAGCTTTTATTTTCTAGAAATATAACTTTTTATTTTGGAACATTTCTTTGTAATTAAAAATTAAGTGTTGAACTTAAAAAATCTTCTTTGTTTATTATAATATACCTTTGAGACAAGCTAATAACAAATAGTAATGAGCATAAAAGTTTTATGAAATAGATAAAATAATATAAATAATAGCTATATAATTTACCTTCTAATAAAAGTTTGAGTGATTTCCTAATTTATTTTAGTTTTAATAAACAATATAATTAGATATGAAATTTCTTAAATATTTAGATAATATAGTAGTTATCTATGATTGAAGATAAGAGTTTTATTATTAGCAAATTAAGAAGCTGCTTTTAGAACTTATTAATAAATAATTCTTTGTCCTAATTTAAATTGTATAGATTTAGTAATTTTATTCAAACAATCTTTACTATATTAGTTAACAATTAAAAGTCACTTGATATTTCTTAGCTTATTCTATTTTTTTCTTAATTAAGATTTAGTTTTTTATGATTATATTTGCTAAAAGAGATTCTCTATAGCTTAAACTTTAGTTTCATACCAAGTTAATAATTACTTACTTTAATTAATTTAAAAAGCTAATTTGCTAATATTTTCTAAATATCGATTAATGTTCTTATTTAAATTCCGCTTATTTAAATTTACCTTAATTTATAGAAATAAGGATTTAAATACTCAATTATATGAAATAAATATACTAAATAGCTTACGAAGCTTTAACATAAGAATTAAAAATAAATTTAAAAAGTTAAGAAGATAATAATAATAATAATAATTAATTAAAGTGATACCACCTTTCATTAGGATCATCACTGATATAATGTTTATAAATCTTTAAAAAAAGTATTCTGGATATATTCTTCATAGTCTTCTTCTGTCTTATGTTTCATTATTACATATCGACTATTACTTTTTTCTCCAGGTTTTATTATAGGGATTTGGTTAAAATCTAGTTCTTTTCCAATTATTTACTAGGGTCTAAATCATATATTTTCTTCAGGACCGATTTATTAATTTTTTACGTTTGTTATCTTAAGTCTATAAATTTTACCCTCTTGAGTAACATACAATCTGCTTAATTTATTCAGTGTTTTTTAAATTCTTTTATTCTCTTCATTTTGTTTATTTTAATATTTCCAGCATTGTCTTACAAAATGACCAGGTTTTCTGCAGAACCAGCATTTAGGTTTTTCCTTCATCCTATTTCTTTTTGCTGGTTGAATTGCTGGCTCTATATCCATAGGATCGTTGTGAGTGAGATTTTTTAGAAACAGACTCTCAGTAATCTCAGCGAACTAGTTTAATTTTTCTTCTGTCTGCTTGATTCTCTAGTTAAATTCTAATAACTAAGGATGATTGCTGAGTTCAGTCTTGTAGTTACTATTTTCTTATCTTAGCGTGTTCACGTTATTGATCAGGCATTAGATTTATTCTTTCAGTGAATTAAGTTGTATGGAAAGTTCGTTATTATCATTTTGCATTTTTAGAGGTTTTCAAAAATTATTTTCTGAGGATCTAATAAATCTTAGGAAGAAGAGTGGGTTAGTTAAAGCTAAGACGTGGTTAGAGATGATGCTTCAGGTTTTCTCTCCTACTCTGAGGAGGTGGTAAAAAAACCTTTCTTGAAACCAGGCATTTTTTGTCTATTATAATAAATATAATAACTAAATTTAAAGAAGCTAATTTTAAATAAGGTATAAACAAATTGCTATTTTAACAGTCTAATTTACTAATATATCTTTCTTTAGAAAATTATAATATATATAATTAAAAATAAATAATTCATTTGAAAGCTTTAACATTCAAGCATTTCATTTTTATTATTTCCAATTTAAAAGATATTTCTAAGTCAAATGTTCAGTCCTCATTTTAATTATCGACAGATAAAATAAATTCCTATAAAGCTAAAGAAAATACTAATAAAAATTGTAATTTCGCACACAAAATGTGATAATATAATTGCTGGTTAGATATTCCTTTATTAAAAATTGCAAATAATTTTTTAAATAAAGATTTAATTTTATTAAAGACAAGCAAATAAATATTTATTAATAGGAGTATTTAACATTTTTCTTATACTCTTAGCTAAATTTAATACTTTAAAGTATATTAATAAATTAATTACATCAAATTACTTCGATTTATGGTTATTCAATTCTTGATGCTTACCTTAAAAACTAAAAATAAATAAAAATGGAGCAGTCTGTTCGCCTTTCAAGGAGTTAGTTAAAAAATGCTAAGAAGAAAGCGATGAAGGAACTCATGAAAAAGCAGCAATAAGATTAAAAATCAAGTTCTTCATTTGAAGGAAAAATAATGATTGGATTATAGAGATGAACGAATCCAAAACCGAAAGCAATCTAAATATTCAAATTTAACTTGAATCTATGAAAGCTCTCATTTCAAGGTATGAAGAAACAATCTTTAATCAAGGGGAAAAAATTAGAGAACTCATGAATAACATAGATGATCAAAATGATGAATTAACGATACTTAGACGTCAACTAATCAATAATAACCTAGTCACTGAATAATAACTCTATGAATAATCTCAATCGAACTTCAAGCAAGAATAAAATATGATTATAGAAAACGTATCTCCTTAAAAATAAGATCAAGAAAAACAATATGAAATTATCGACTTAACTTTGTTGAAGAGAATTGATAAACTAGAAAAAAGCTTTTCTTAAATAGTCTTAGAAATAGTATAAACTTTGCTGCAGCTCTAAATTTCACTTACTACGACAATGCCTAGAATGAAAATAACTTAAACTAAAAGAAGAATAGAGAACATGAAGGGCCCTTAATCAACTATTTATAACATAGACTGGAGTATATAGGTAAAAATTGTTCGTTAGAAAAGATGGAAATTCTCTGTGGTAACCATCCACATGCACAAAAGGACGTGGTTACATCCACGTATAGGGAAATGTCAGCATGTACCTGGTTGAAAGCCCAGGGAAAGCAAAACATTTAAAATTCTTAGTTTACATTATTATTATTATTATTAACTTAAAAACTAATATAAATTAATATTATAAATTAATAAAAATAAAGTTGCTTAATAAATATTCGATATAGAAATTTAGTCTCTAGAAATAAAATTTAATTGTAAGATAAAGAATAAATATCCTTATGAAATTAAGAGTACTATTTAATTTTATAATACAGTATATTTACTTAAAATTTTAATACTAGTGTTAAATAAAGTATTATTTATTAAACTAATTATTTCTTGAAAGAGTTAGCTAAATTAAAAGATATTATTTTTTATTATAATTTAATTAAGATAAATCTTTAATTCTTTTTTCTTAAATAAAACATGCTTAATCAGATGAAATAGCAATTCTTATGGATAAGTATTATTTTTAATCAACTTAAATAGATTCTATTTTTACCTTAATAACTAGCTTTTTCTTAAAGTAAGCATATGGTAGAAATAATTATAAACAAAGCTTTTATAAATAAAATTAGAATGTTTTAAAGGAAGCGATGTTTTAATACTTCTATAATGAAAATTAGTTAATGTCTTTAGTTATTTAAATATTTGAATTTGATATAAAATACTTGATATAAATAGCCTTAATAAAAGTACTAAAACTACAATATTTAATTAATAATTTAGTTTAATATTAATAATTTATATTTAGAAATATTATTTTATTTTTCCTAAAGTTTAAAATTATAAATAATGAAAGAAAACTAAAAGCTTTGTTTAGATATAAAACTTATAAATTAAAATCCATAAAAAGAATACTTTAATTTATTAGAGCCTAAATATTATATATATTTGTTCCAATAATATACTAGGTATGCTTTTTTAATTAGAATTAAATTAATGTTTAAAATAAATATTCTATATGCTAGAAATATTAGAAATGGTATTTAAGCACAAATTGCTTATTTTTATAAATCTATTATTTTTTCTTAATTTAAGTCTTTAAAAATGTTTAAAAAGTTTTGTGAATTTAAAATAAAATTTGTATTTAAAAAATTAATTAAATGATAAAATTAAAATACTTAAGAGCTTAGGTTTAATTTCTTAACTTTAATATTTTAAAATTAAATATTTTAATTTAAGCATACTTATATATTAAGGAAATGCTTGCTTAATTTTATTTTAAATAAGCTTTATTCCATATTTTTAAAATCCCACTGAAGTTATAATTTTCTTTATTGGCTATTAATTTATTTGATAAATATATATTTAAATATATATTTAAATATGCTTTTTAATAGTGTATATTAAGTTATTTATAATTTTATTTAAATTGTTTTGTGGCGCCAATTAGTCACCACTAAAAAGAAGTTTTAAAGTTATCTTTATCTTGCTTGTTTCTAGTTCTAGGATTCTTGAGTCTTGCTCCTCTGATCTTTCATCTCCCACTATATTTTATTTTAACTCTATCTCCAAATTCTTCCAGTTCAAGGTTACTTTTCAATCTGTAGACTTCTCCATTTGTTCTACATCAGATCTGGTTCTTGCTCTTTCTTATTCTTTGCTAGACTTGTTTTTTCCATGTAATTTCTTTTAATTTACGAAACTCACTGCAATTCTTCCATTTGTGCCATTTACTTTTACAATAGTAGCACAGTTTCACAATCCGAGGTTTTTGATTAGTTTTCATCTTAACTTAAGGATTCTTCTCGATCTCCATCTTATCAGATAGAATTTATTCCAATGGAATTTGCTAACTTTGGAAGCTTTTCTGACTTTGTAAGATATTTTCGATCTGCTAGCTCTAGTCTTGAATCTTTTGCACTTAGGAGTTCGTCTAACTAAATTACTCTCGTTAGTAATTCCAAAGAGCGTCGAGTTTCCTCTCCTAATTGGCCATTCTAAGATCAAGTGTATCTTAAATTCCATGAGAGATCAGCTCCGTCAACTTCGTGTTCTCCTTGAGAAGCTTTTTAACCTCTTCCTGGAGGTTTAGTACTACTTTTATGAGCTATTCCATGCTCATCTGGCCAGAAGCATTAAATTAAGAGACCTCCTGGTGGAGAGCAGATTTCATCTGCTTCCTCGGTTTTTCACTTGAGGTTGGGGTTTCCGTATGGGCTGTCTTTAAGGTTATCTTTTGTTAATCTTGTTAAGTTTCAGGTTTTTATTAATAAGAAGATTAAGGTTATTATTAAGAAGACAGAGAAGAGATAGTTTCCTGCTTCCTCTCTCCCTTTTTGGCTTAGGAAGAGGTGGTATAGAAGCCTTTCCTGAAACTTTATTCCATTTTCCTTTTTTTTTTAATAGTGTATATTAAGTTATTTATAATGTGATTTAAATAGTTTAAATATTTTTATCAGCTAAGGATAAATCTATACAAGTAACAGGATTTAGAAGTTATTATCATTTATAGAATCATTTTTTAAGTACTCTGCCAATTAGATCCTAAATTAATCTTCGTTAGCAACGTAGAAGTTAGTACTTTCTCTTTTAATAAAAGAAAATATTTATTAATCAAAATTTATAAAAATATGGTACAAGGTTTCAAAAAGGGCTTCTATACCACCTCTTTCTAAGCTAAAAAGGAAGAGAGGAAGCAGGAAACCTAAATTTCTAAACACCACACGTCATCTTCCAAAACCTAACCTTCTTCTTAAACCATATAGGAGCAACTCTAAACAACACCCCCCAGACAACCCTAGAAACACTAACATGCAACAATATCGACTGAGGACCTTCCCAAGAAGCAAAAGATTAGTAACTTTCAGGCCTAGATTAGGACATTCAACCCCTACATAGACCTCGGAGATCTCAATAAAGAACAAATCTTAGGAATGACGAAGGAGGAAATGGTTAAGCTTATCTTAGCATTAATAGGAAAAAATAAAGATCTGGAAAAACAGATTGAAGAACTAGCTTAAGAACAGCAAGAGCATTTAGAAGACGAGGAAACCCATGCTCCTAGAAACTTAAACCAGGCTGCAATGAATATCAGAATTGACGAATTCGATAGGCAGCTGGAACAATTATACGAATCGAATGAAAATATTCATATCAAATTGGAAAAATTAGAGACAAGTGTAAAATAATAGGCTATGCAATCTATCCCAATGGAGATCGAATAAGAGATTATAAGCCAATTGAGCAAACTAAAGAGAAATATTTTAGGAAAAAATGTTACATCTGCAGGAGAACAGACCACCTATGGAGACGATGCTGGAAGAGAAAGAAGATTTAATAGGAAATATGGAATGACCTAACCTAATTTTACCCAACCAGGAATGGAGAAATTTATAAGAAGAAAGCAATCTATATGAAGAGACAGCCATTCCGAAAACTTGACAGTGAAGGGAGGAGAAGACCACCTAGAGATCAAGTTCCTATTGGTTGGATAGGGAAGTAGGAAGCTTTTAAGTAGACGATCCTTCTTTAACACTTTAATTTAAATTTAAATTAATCAAAATTTAAACAATCTTCTTTAAAAAGGCTAGAAGAATAATATATTACTTTAGAATAAAAAAGTGAATTTGTGAAAAAGGCTTAGTATTGTGATAAGAGTTTAATACTAAATGAATATAGTATGAAAGAAGATATATTGGTAGCTATAAATTAAATATTTATTAGTTATTTTAAAATTAATAAATATAATAATATAAAGACTCTAATAATTTTAAATGTAATTAAAGGTTTAAATATCTTAAGTTTAAATTTTATTTATAATAAATCTTTAAATTATAAACTTTTATTATTTTTTTAATTTTACTTCCATAAAAAATGGTCACAGTGAGTCTCGAACTCACGACCTCTGCGTTATTAGCACAGCGCTCTAACCAGCTGAGCTATGCGACCTTTAAGTTTTACATAAACTCTTTCTTAAATAGTTTTTGAATAAAACTTAGAGTTATTATTAAGTTTAAGATGAAAATAGAAAATTAGCTTAAAGAAATAAATGAAATAATTTAATTTAATGTAAGATAAAATCAAAATATTTCTATTAAAAGATTTATATTTATTCAAATTTCTATGATGAAAGTCATGTAATATAAAGCTTATTAAACAACTTTGTCTTTAAATAAAAATTTAAGTGACTAAATAAAAATAATTTTAAATTAAATTAAATATGTTTATTTTAAAAAGATTGCACAAAATTACATCTAATAAAAAAGGAAGTTTTGAAAATTAAAATATTAAATGTTCAAATCTACTGAAATTATTAGAAACTTGCATAATAAAGATAATTTTAAAAAAATAGTTATTCTGAATGTGTTTTTACCACTTATTAATAATTTTTAAACTAAAAGAAAGAATGAAGTGCTAAACCAAATTCATAAAATATAAAAATATAAATATATTTAGCATGGAAAAATAAATTAAATAAATCTAGAGATTTAGCTAAATTAGAAATTATTATTTCTTTCTAAATTATTGATAGAAAATCTTTAGTATTAAAATGAGTTGTGATAAGGATTAAACAAAATAATTATTTTTTAAATTATAGAGTTTTGTCCAAAATCTAAATGATCTTTTAAAATTAATCTTCAGGATTATAATGATTACATCAGATAGAAAATTTATTTAAATAGATATAAATTTTAGAGTGAAAATACTTTAAGATTGAGAAAAAAACAATCTTGAACAAAAGAAAAAATTATAAAATAGTTCTTTTATATCTTTTATATCCATTTTAGTTTTATTTAAGTTTAAGATAGCTCTAGATGAAATAATTTGACTTAAAAAGCGTAATATTTAAATTTTAAAACAATTAATTTTAGTAGATTAAGAATAAATCAAAATAAAGTAAGGGTAAAAAGAAGAATATAATAGCTATTATACAAAAATGTTTAAATTTATTTCGATAAATACATTCTCTAGATAATCAGAGTTATTTCATTATTTTGATGGTTGAAAACTCAATTATACGTATATTTAAAAATAACAATTTTTAATATTTTATTCCTTTATATTCAGTTTTTAGTTATTTAAAAATAATTTCATAAGTAAACTAGCTTAATATAAAAGCACTCTAATTTTAATTTATTTAGGAATACTTTCTAAAAAACTTAAAAATAAAGAAACATTTAAAATTGATAATAGCAAATAAATTAAATTCTATTGACTTAAAAATGAAGAAAATGAAAAATTTATTATGGATATCTAAAATATTATTTATTTAAGTGATTAAGCTGCTTAAGTAAAAATATAAAGAAATAGATAAAATTAAATTTTACATTTATGGAAATAATTAGAGTCTATCTATGATTTTAAATTAATTTTTAAAGACAACCAGATTATTTCTAATTTTCTTTAATTAAATAGCACAAATATATTAAAAAAAATTAGGATTTTAAATTCATAAAAGCTCAGAAATTAAACTTTTATCCTACCTGGATATCTTAAAAGAAAAATTATTTCTCAAAGTATTAATTTTTAAATTATAGAAATTAAAAATTGTACTTAATAAATTAAATGTATTTTATACCAAACAGAGAACTCAAAAAGCATTCATTTTTGTTTCTAAATAATAAAATATTTATTTTATATATTTATAATACCATACATTTATTAGCTATTAAATTTCTTAAAATCTATATAACTAAATTGGAAATTAGTTGATATATTAACGAAAGAAAAATGATTAGATTTTTTTAAAATAAGCTAAGTATTAAAAGCTTATTATATAAAATAAGGATAAAGAAGCATAAAGTAAATATTTGGAACTTCTTAATTATTTAATTATCAATGTAATTCACCATAATATGCTTAAATCATTGCAATAATTCTAATTTAATTATAAAAACATTTGGCTTTTTTGCCTAAGTTTTTATCTCAGTAGAGATCAATAAATAATTTTTACTATTATTAATTTTAGTAAGAAAATTCTCTTAAATATTAAAAATCTAAACATTTTTTAAGATTTATAAGATGAAAAAATTTTAAAGATCTCCAAATTATTATAAAAAGGTTAAATGACTAGGAATTAAAATAAATTGATATTTGGAAATTAAAAAATGATAAATATTAATTTTATTTATTAGATTATAAAGCTAAGAAACTACAAAGCATATAAATTATAAATTAAATTAAATACAAGATAAAAACTTAAAATAAAAGAACATTAAAGATATATTATTTTAATTATTTTATATAAGCTATATACTTTAAATTTATTGTTTGTTAGTTTATAACTATTCCAAAATAAATTAACTATATTTAAGTTTTACTAGCCTTTATAATTTATATCTCACAATAATTAAAATATATAACCAAAGATAAATTCAAAGTGTGATGCTTAAAAATAAAAATTTATTTTAAATGAGAACAAGCTTTGCAATAAAGAAAAAAGGAAAGCATATTTAATTATATAGCATATATTTAGTCTTTAGCTCTTATTATTAGTGAATAAATAGAACTTAATTTAGTTAATAATAACTAAAACTTAAAGATAATAAGCTTTTTATAAATAATTAAAAGTTTAACAAATATATGAAAAATGTAATAATTAAAGTCAGTTATATAAATTATAAACCCTTAGCTAAAAATTATATTTAAAATTTAAATATAATTAATTAAAAATATAAAGAAATTAAATAAATGAATGATTTATATAAATAAATTTGTATTAATTTATAAATTAAAATATTTTAAAGTGGCTAATATAATAAGAAACTTCTTTAGTTTTTAGATTTATTTTTATAAATGTAAAGAAATAACTTTTAATTAACTAAGGCATTTAAATATCTCATAAGATTATTAAAATTGAATCTATAGAAATTATAAATTCCATGCTAAATTAATTAAATTATTTATTATTTTACTCAATAATTGGATATACCTTTATTTTTGCTTTTAAGCAGCATTATTAAACAAAAATTTATATGATAATTTTAGTATAATTGAAATTAAAATAAACTTAATAATTATAATGTATCAAAGCACTATTAAATCTATAACTATTGTAAATTTTCAGATATTTTATTAGCTATTTTAAGGTAAGAAAAAGATAGAAAATTATATTAATAATAATAGACAGGAAATTATTAGAATTTAATAGGATATTCTATGAAATTACCTTAAGATAAATAAATTATTATTTTACTTATAAAATTTAATGAAAATTATGACGAAAAAGAAAAAATTCCTTTTTAAAAACAATAAAGTCACTAGGTAACAGAACATATATTCTAAATTACTAAATTATAATTAAATGATAATAAAGTGAGGGAAGAGTTTGCTCAATTATGTATAAGATTTATATAATTTTTCAATAATGTTAAAATTTATTTAGATAATTAAGATGCTCTATAATTTTTATTTACGAAAATTCCTTCAGTTTAATTTAGAAAATTGAAAACATCTCACTATTTAATTTAGAACTAATTATAGAGAATTAGGTATCAATTAAAAATAATTATTTTATCTATTTGCAAAAATATAACAAATATTTTAATTTTTTACTTTTGTAATTAGATAGAAACTTTTTATTGTTTTTAAGTTTTTAAATAACTATTAAGAGCATGCTATATATAGATATGAATAAACTTCTTAACTATTTAAATTAAGTAATTTATCATATATTTAATCATTTCTTTTTATTATTTTAATAAACATAAAATTATATTAGATATGATATTTATATAAAATCAAAGTGTTCTGCATTATTTATAACTATTAAATTAGAGTATATCTAAATTAATTTTATCCATAAGAAATAAAATTGAAATCGTAGATTCAGAAGCTTGACCATTTTATTTTATTATTATTATTTAATTTTTAAATTCATTTATAGTTTTTTCTTTATTTAGTATATTAAATCTAAATTTTCTAGTAATTTAAAGAGTGTTTATGAAACTTAGTTCCATTAAATAAATGATATATCTTAGCATTAATATGAATTAAGAATTCTTTATAAAGAAAGAAAAATTTTATTTATTTTCTAAATTATTTTATTATTAGCTTGAAATAGTAAAACTTGCTTCTACTTATAAAGAATATTTATTATAAAAATCATTGCTTTTAAGTCTTTTTTTATACCTTAAATGAGAAAATAATTTGATTCTCTAGTATTTTTAACACTTTTCTAAAAATACATTCAAGCATTTAAAAATGCTCTAAACTTAGACTCAAAAGACAATTAACTACTTTAACTTAAATTAAGTTGCTTAAAGCATTAAAATAAAGTTATAGTTAATAAATAATTTCTTCTGGCTATTATGTATAAAATAATTTATCTTTAGAGAATATGATTAAGATATTTAATAGAATCGCTATTTAAACTTTCTTTAATCAAAATATTTAATTTATTCGAAGCAAAAAAGAAGCATAGGTAATTACTTGTAATACTTCTAAATAAATTTTAAAGGTATATTTAAATTTAAGAGAGATATGATATTATCCATTTAAGCTTTATTTATTTAAAAAGTTCCTAATAATTTTACTTTTCATATTTTTCTCTTTTGGTTTTCCTTACTTTTAGTATAACATTTTATTTTATCTAAATCATATAAATTAATAAATAAGAGAATCTATATAAATAAGAAAGAAGAAATAAAATAAACAATATAAATTTTCCTTTAAAATTAATTAATAATCAAAAGTTTCAAATGTCTTTTAGCTCCTCAACTTCCTAATCATTCTTACTATCATTTTTTTACTTTTAGGCTGAGAATGATATTCTAAATAAAATCTTACGATAACATAGTTACGTTTTGAGTTTTTTCATTTTAAAGTAAATTTTATGAAATGCCTAACTCAGAACTTTCGTTTTGATTTATTAAAGTCCTCTTGAAAAATTGCTAGCCATCATTTTATGCTTTACATTTCTTAGGCTCGAATATTTACATCTGCTTTTGTTTAATTTAATTAATTTATTTTACTTAATTTTCCTCTTTTGATGGATTGAGTTAGAATAGTTCTTATTAACTAGATTCCTTTTTATTTTGTGGAATGTAACTGATTGATGACATTTATTCTTTTATTGTATATTCCAAAGCTCCTGAATTCTTTATTTTTGCTGGCTTAAGTGCTACTGTAGCATCTAAATGTTTGATCCTAACTAGAAGGCAAATCTAAATAATTGGATAGTGTCTATTTAATTTCTTTGAAGAAGCTTAGTATATTTCTTCTGATGGAAACAGAAAATAATGGAAATAGCTACTAATAAGAGTAGGAAAGTAGTAAGCATAATAGAACTTTGAGTCTACTTTGCTATTGCAGCTGTAGTGAAAATATAAAAGCTAAGATTAGCAATTAGCAAATAGAACTAATAGCAATTGATTCTGTCATAATTGTAAGGCCATTAGAAGTAGAAAAATATGATATAGATTTGTAAAATAATAATGCTGACTATTCCATAAATAAATTAATTGTCTTCTTTTATTATTCTTTATATGAAAATTAATAAAAGCTACATTACATATTCTACCATTATTGCTTAAGGCTTCATTTTTATGTGCAAATAAGGATATTTCATATCTTGAAAGTGAGGCTTTGACAGGATTGAAATTGGTATCGTAATTAATAATAAGCATGAAGATATGGCCATTAAAGCTATATATTTGGAAGAGTTGCAACTATAATAGCAGTCATTTTTTAGAAAGGTTTCATTAAAATCTATTTTCTAATCTAGGTTACTATCCAAACCTTCCTCACATTAGTAAATCTTAGCTAAAATAAAAACGGAAGGAATAAGTAAAAGATCTCCAATATAGGGTAGTGATATAAATAGATATTAGCCAATTTGTTAAACTGAAAAGAACTTCTAGCATTTAATTTCAATTCTTCAAAGAAAGAAAATAAGAGCTATTATAAAAATAATATCTATACTTAAGCTTAAGTAAAACAAAATCCAGATAACGTTTCTTCCTTTTAAATCGAAAACAAAAATGTGAATAAAATTATCATCTAATTAGTTAAGGATTTTTAGCTCAGGTCCTATTGCGATCTATTAGATAAATTTAACGATAATAATAGCATAGTATAAATCATCTTAAAATGTTTAATACTTTTGCTTTACTAATTTCTTTATTCTTTTTTATTTTCATATTCTTAGTCCTAAAATAAAAGCAGCTATGCTTATAATGCTTAATAATACAAACACTATTATTTTAATCTGAATACTTCTTGTATAATCTTAAACATGCCTATTTGTGAAAGGGCAGTCTTCATATTGACTAAAATGATCTAAAGTTACTTATGGACTACCATGATACAAAATTGGAGTTTTGAAATCTCAGACAATAGCACAGCCTGGACAGAATTTTCCGTTATAAACGAAATCATATTAAGCATTATCAACTTCTTTTAAAGTTCTAAATAGAAATAAAGCATAAGCCCTAAAATTTTAGCTATTGAATTGAACTCTGCCACTGCATCCTATAAAATCTATATTTTATATTTATTTAAGCATAATGTGAGGATCGTTGTAATTCTATCCACTATTTATTAACTCTTTTAAGGCGTGTGCTATTATATAGGCTTCATCTCAGAAATAGCACTGCCAATCTGGAATATAGCTTGTTGCACATATTTTGTAATATTCATGCATATCTTATCCAATTTCTGATTATCATGCTATAGGATGAGTGAAAATTCAACTTCCTACGTAAAGCTTTATTAATTTTTCAACTCCAAACTTCAAAGCATGCTCATTTTGAACAATATAGTTACCTGAGTTGTGTCCTATAAAAATAAAATCTCCTTATCTTCCTCCTGCGTCATAAAGTTATACTCCAAACTCTACTTAAGTTTCCACCCAAGCAAACAGAATTATAATTCTAATTTGCTTAGTCAGAATATCCTAAATTATAGGCTAATACTTAATAGTTCTTTCTTCTGTGCTCCCACTTAAAAACCAAGGAATAATTCTTAAATTAAGATTGCTAATGATATGAATATCATAAGAGTGAATACTGTCTATAATGTAGCTTGCAATAGCTTTGTATTCTGAAATATTTTCTACATAGATGCCTATTTATTCCCATTTGTTTCTTTATATAAACTTTAGGATTGTATTTCCAAATTCTTTGTAATTAGCATAATTGAATACTTATCACTTAAAGTCTGCATTTGAAGAATCTTAGTTTACTGAAAGAAAAGGAATTTGTACTCCGTATTCGTTCAAAAGATCAGAAGTAGGTTTCATAGAGTCTGCAAATTTGACACAGTGAGCTACTCCTAATTTATCAATATATGGAATTAAATGCTCTATTTAATATTCTCTATCGAACCAACTTTATCCATATTCTACTCCAAAAGCTTTGAATTCATAATTTTCAAGTAATCCCTTTCGTCTATTTGCATCTTCTGCTCCACATCTTATTGTATCTTATACAGCCCAGTTTATTGGATTAAATTCACCCTTAGGAGTCAATAAACTCATTTCGTAGGAGAAAGAAAGAGTAATTTTGTTATGGGGAGGATTTTAAGACAATCCAGGCCAAATTAGAGTAGAAACAGTTTGAAAAGTATGGAGTTGAGAGAGATTATGAGTTATTATATTAAGAGAAGCTTACCTATTAATAATCTCTAAGTTAAGAATTAGTTATTCTTGGTACTTTTAGTTGAACTATTGAATACTAATATCAATATTGTTTTCCTTTTATTGCTATATGAAGTTAGCTAATTTTTCTATATAAAGCTTTAAGTAATATCAATACATGAAATTCTCACCTTGTCAATCTTCTTTAAAGGACTGAATTCCAAGAAGACCATTTTCGAAGATTTTATTTCTACTACTTTAGTTTTATTCATTATTAAACTTCCTTGCAAGCCAAAGATTCACGCAAAATTTTACTGTTATAATTTAATTTCTTAAGCAACTTAAAGTATCTAAAGGGCTAAAGTTTCATTTACTGAAAGAATGAAAACAGTTGTACCAGCTGACATTAGCAAAGATGCTAATTATCACTAACTTAGTCTTGAATAGTGATGCTATATTTTATGCGAGATTAGTCTAGATATTTAAAGGGCTAGTAATATTCCTTCTAGTTTTGCTAAATTATCATTACATTCTGGAAATCGTAATACTTCAAAAATTCATTTAGGAATCTCCCTTCGCTCTCATATGATGGATAAATATAAGGAACTTCACTTAGATAAATGCTACTAAACTCTTCTTTTCTTGAGCATTTTATATAATGAAGTTTCTTTTGCTTTGTTTATTCGTATAATAAGTAAGAGAATTAACTATCGCTTAAATAGTCTATTACGAAAGTACTCTTTGACAAATTTTTATTTCAAACCCTTGCACATCAGGAAAGCCACTTATTTTAAATAGCTCGTATTATATAAGACTTTAGTTTTTATATCACTAAGTCTCAGAATATTTCTACAATTCTTAATGAATGTAACTAACTATTTTCCAAGTCTCAGGCGAATAGCAAATAACGAAATTGAGAACAGTGTAGATTGACTTACATAAATAAGATTTAAAAAGACCACTAAAGCATTAAGCATTTTAATGAGCTGCCTCATAATTATTATTTAGTCACTTTTAACTTATTTAAATGAAATTAAACTCTTTTATTATTTTTAAATCTTACAAAGCCTCTATGACTTAATAATAGTTATAATCCTTTAAGTTTATACTAAATTAATACTTCTACTATACATCTAAAAGATATTTCTATAGCAATATTCTATTCTTATAAAAGTACATTATAGCCTTGTAATTATCTAAGATAGTAAAACTTTAGCCAAATTAACGTAAATTAAAGCTATTTTTTCTTAGCAAATCTCCTAAATAAAGAAGTCTGTAACAATTAGAGGTTTTAGTTGGTATAAAAATTGTTATTAATATCCCTATAAAACTCTAATTTTTAAATGATAATTATAATGCTGTTTATTATTTTCCTTTGAGTAAATGTTAAACTTGCTTTTGTATTACAAAATTTTATTATAGAGTTAAATATGCTGTTTGACCTAAGAAGGTGATATAATGAAAAATGTAAAAACTAGATAAATAGAAATACTTTAAATTTATATATATAAGCAATTCCCTTACTTTAGTTATTTATGGGTGATAACTATTGATTTAAGTAATTAATTATTAATCTTATACTTTAAATCTTGTTATGAATTTAATAATATTTGCATGTTGTTGTGTATTCAAAGCAATTACTTTATCAGATTTTAAATTTCTTAATTTCATTATTAACTTTGCTACATCTAATAATTATACTTCTTTATCTTAAATTTTATTGTTTTTAATTACAGTTGCTTTAATATCTGTTGGATCTAATATTATTGATATGAGCAGACTGTATAATCTAAATATTTTTAGCAAACTATTGATCTAGTTTCTCCATTCCAAATTTTTGTTTACAAAGTTATATACTCTTCTTCAAAACCAGGAGGACTTTTAATTTAATTAATTTATTCTTTCTAAGCAATTTACAAAGAGATAAATTAAAAGTTTTTAGTTAATATATCCAGCCTTACTTAAATAAGCTTAAAGCTTTCATATATCCCTTTATACTAATAATTTAATAATTGTTTATTACTTCATTTACCTTTTTTATGGCATACCTCTCTAAATTAAAAAAAGGCTTCATACATAACTTACAAGCATTTACTATTGAGCTTATCTTAAAAATCAGATGATAGGTTTAGAATAGAGCATTTCTATGTCTTTACTTAGAGGCATTGATAAGATAATGAAGTTAGTATGCATAATAGATGCATTAACTTTAATGATTTAAGTGATGAGAGTTATAATCTTCTTTTATGATAGCTCTATATATAATAATAGCCTTTTTAGTTGATTACTTAAATGCTATAACTAATACAATCACAAGGAAATAGTTATAATAGCATTATATAAGCTGCTAAGCATATACTAATTGGTATTTCTTTTATTTTATCTTTGTATAAACTAGAAAGATATATAAAGAACTATAAGACTATTTATCAATATGAGTTGTAATCATGTATTTAATGTATCTACATTGTCTATAAATATCAAGCTATGTAAATCTTAAGTGCCTTATTTTAAGAAATATAAGCTTACTTATGAGATATTTAAAATGCTATCATTATTTAAAAATAAAAGACTAAAAGACTTGAAGCTAGTTATTTAGTTATTATTTAAAAGGCCAAATTTTAGATTAAATTTAGTTTTAAATAATAATTAAATCATAATTAATTATTATTTATAGATTAACTATCTCTAGTATATAGCTCAGCAAGCGTAAAGCTCTTGCTTTTAATCCTCTTGAAGACTTTTAACTTGCATTGCCGTTAATAAAACTTCTAATTTAAGTTTATCTTATTTAACTAATAAATTTTATGGTGCACAACTAGAAAAAGGATTAGATAATCATAAATGGAATAAAAGCTTTAGCTATGAATATCATTATAATATTGCTTAGTTAATATTAAATTAACTTCATCTTTTTATTTGTTCAAGCGTTAGCTAATTATCCTTTAATTAAAAGTTATTTCCTTCTTGCTTCAGCTATAAATATTGTCACTTTAGGCTAAGCCTACCTTTGCATAATATAAATTAAAAATGTAAAGCCTTTCGTAATAAGATGCTTAATTTTAAGGTTTTCTATAGTTTCTAAATATTAAAATTATATAATTAATTCTTAAATATACATCTAATATATACCAAGCTCTCTGCAATCATTGTTCATTAGTTTTAAAATAAATAAGCAAAATATTAAATTAATTGAGTGAAAGTAAAATTCTAAAAGATGGAACTATTAATAGATAGGAAGGTATAAACCAAGTGGATAATAGTAAATAATTTTCCCTACACTAAGTAACTGATAGATATAATAGAATTAATTTATTATCTTAGCTTAGTAACTAATTTATATAGTAGCATCATATTATTAAATCTACTTTCTTTTAAGCTTTATCACATCACTTTCTTTATTTTTAGTTAGAAGTGTTAGTCATAATATCTTCTAAGTTAATCTTCAAATATTTCCAATAAAGTTAACACTACCAATATATAAATATTAGCAAGAAATATTTTGATTAAAACTATTGTAAAGCTAAAGAACTTTGCTTGATAAAATAGAAAAAGTATAGAGTAAAAGAGAAACTGGCTAAGGGCAAACTTTTTATTTTTAATAAAGTAAACTATGCTATTTTCTCAGAGTATCAACATAATTTAAATAAGCAAACTATAAAAAAAAACTATTTAGTAGAACTTTATCTGGTATACAGTACAAAAGATAAATCGTTTAAAAAAGCTTTAGACTAAGTATATAAATTTAGTTTGAAAATTTTTTAATGGATTTTAAATAGCAAAGCTTCAAAGCAGGTCTTTCGAACAAAACTTTTATAAGTATACAAAGATAATAATAAAATTAAATTAACTAAAGCTTTTTATTTAAATATCTTCAAAACAGCAAAAATTAAGATTTTAGTCATTTTTATTTGCTACAAAAAATCTATCTAAAATACTTTACTTTCATACAAAATTTAAAAAGTATACGCTTAGTGTCAAGCTCACAAATTCTATTTAAGAATATTATTAAATCTTGCTAATTATAGCATAACTATAGTAAAAATTATTTATTAATTAACGTTTTTAAATCTCAAATAATCTACATTATCAGTTTACTATTTAAAATTTTGCATTAAAAAATAGCCTTTTTCATTATATATAACCCATATAATTAATTATTCTTTCTTCTTAGTCTTTTAAAATAATTTTTGAATGAAGAAGCGAATTAAATTATTGAATATAGTAATTTAATGCTAAATAAGGTAAAGATTTTATAAAGAAATTAGTTATTTGAATGCTTCTACTTATAAAGATTAAAATTTAATTAATCTATCTAATTTATATTGCTCTTGCTTCAGTCTATATTAGTAAAAATTCTTAATTTCAGCCTAAATTAGAGAACAAAATAATAATAAGCTATTAAATGCTTAGATTGATAAATTTAAATCTAACTGTTTAACTTGAAGAAATTAGCAAAAATGCAGTTGTGGAGACTAAATTGAAGGATATTTAGTTTTTATCTAAAGTTAAATAAAAAAGCACTGAAAATTAGGACTATTAATTAACTTAATTCTGCCTGTATAATATAATAAATGGTATTAATTATGAAAGTTAGATTAATTTAAGAGTAGATATAACTAAATCCTTTCTTAGTTTAACTTTATTAATTAATTT